>CANIUD010000142.1:600000-787500 GCA_947470075.1 Closterium sp. Yama58-4
CCTTCATCCGCCTTGCAGTGCCCTGATTGGACGAGCCCGCACAGCGCTGTTACGGATTGGTCCACCACTGCTGACGTGGCATGAGTCAGGCACGCCGTCAGCGCCTCGCGCGCGGGCGCGCAGGTCTGCGGCGCCGTGCTCGGCGCCGTGAATCGCGCGAAGATGGCGTCTACAGTGAATCGCTGCACCGACGGGTGCGGCGCGTTCAAACGGTCCAAAAGCGGCGGGAAAATCTCCGCGGGCCGGGCCATGGCTCCTCAATCGAAGCCGCGATTCAGACCTCGGTTCAGGCTCTAATCAGGCTGTACTAAAGTCTTGCACAGCTAGTTCTGGATGTATGCGGGTGCTAAGGAGGGACTCGACGGCACGGAGCAGACAGCAGGCGTGCACTGAAGTGACTCTGCGTCCTGTCCTATAGCCCTCTTATTCCACGACTCATCAGATTACTGCACCAACCCTACTACTGTCAGGCAATCCGCCCGGTAAAATCCATGTTCCATAGGCTGGGCTGGAACACTGATCAACACTGATCCCCTCATTCGTCCTCGTTATTGAACTCGCTATTCAAAGAACAGGTAAAACGAATTTCTGCTACAACCAAAACCAGGTTTCGTGGCTCCGCATTCAGGGCTGTTCTCGAAGGCTTGAATCGCAGGGCACACCCCGAGGACCAGTTGGAACGACGCTGACAAAAAAATTGCAGAATTTCGGCAAATATAGTGTAACAGATTTCATTGTCGACGAATTTCCTCGAACTATTATGCGAGATGCGTTTCGGTTACAAAGTTTTTTCCGATTGGCGGGTGCATTCCCCAAATACGCTCCCATACTCAGCGCAATTTGTCCAAATTCCCGTACAAATATTCTATTGCCCCATTTCAGTAGGGCAATCTGGCACTTGCCACCGCGCATTGCGCCGCTCTTTCCGCAATGGCCACCCGCGCCCTCGCGTGTACGCGCTTTTCGTTGCAAGAGTCACCTGCTTCCGTTCACAATGTGCTTAAAACTAGGGGCAGTGCCTCCATAAGCCGTTCGTTTTCCTCCTCCCCCGCATATCGCCTTCCCCTGCATCGCGCAGATTCCTGGAGATCACGCGTCTTATTCTCTAACCAGGGAAAACGAAACACCTCGTCCATGGCTGTACGGTCAGCGATCGACCTAGACTTGAATCAACGGCCAGAAATCCTCGTCGCGATCGAGGGGAGCTTATCGCGATGCCTCGTCCAATCAGATCTCGAGGGGGCCGTGCCTGGGGTCGGGTCGAAGCAAGAGGGGAAGGTTCGGGACGTGTACACTGCCAAACCTACAGCAGGTTCGGCAGCGAGTGGCGACAGTAACAGCAAAACGGACGAAGAACTGCTGCTGGTGGTAACCACAGATCGCCAGAGCGCGTTCGACCGGATCCTCGCATCCGTACCGTTCAAGGGGCAGGTAAATTCCTGGCATTAACTTCCTGTTCTGGTTTTATTCTTTTCTACTTTTCACACAGTCTGCTCGTGCACCTTAGTTAAACCCGAAACCTGGGGTTTAACGGTCTAAGTGGCACATCAGCAGCGGCTTGTCCTCCCCTCTCTTCCTCTCTTTGCCCCCGTCACATGCCAATTGCCCTCTACGCCTCCCGCTCCCTCTACCCGCTCCTCTTCCATTCCCCCTCCTCACTCCTATCTCCAGGTGCTCTATCAGACGAGCGCGTGGTGGTTCGAGCAAACAGCCTCCATCGTCACGCTCTTCATGATTTGCCAAGGCTTTCGGCTTTCCTCCCCCCACACCTCCTCCCTCCCCCTACCCCCCCCTTCAGGTGCTGAACCAAACCAGCGCATGGTGGTTTGAGCAGACCGCCTCCATCGTCCCCAACGCCTTCCTCTCCTCACCCGACCCCAACGTCATGCTCTTCCGCAAGTGCCAAGTCTTCCCTGTGGAGTTTGTGGGTGAGTGTCGTGCTCAGTGACAGGGGTTGCTGAGCCAGGCCGGTGGTGCGTGGTGGTTCGGTCGGCTGGTGTTAGGGTCATTCCATAGAAATTCGCTCGACCCTAACGTCCCTCTCTTCCGCAAGTGCCGAGTCTTCCCTGTGGAGTTTGTCGGTGAGTGCCTTCCTGCTACTACCCCCAGTTGTTTCTGTGAAGCGCCTAAAACACGATTGGTCAGAGGGAGATGGTCAGTGAGTGCCTTTGGTTGTTGTGTGCATTCCTCTCCTCGACCGATCCCACGTCACTCTCTTTCGCAAGTGCCGTGCCTTCCTGCCCTCATGTTCCAATCGTCGGTGAGCAGGTGAGTCAGTTTCGCTGCTGCTGCTGCTGCTGCTGCTGCTGCTGCTGCTGCTGCTGCTGCTGCATGGCTTGCTGCTGGGTGCCCAAATCCTTCCGCTCCTCGCCCAACCCCAAAATCACCCACTTCAGACTTTGCTGTGGGGCTTGGTCTGCACGGTCCCTCCCCTAGCAATGGGCCTGTACTGCAAATAAGTCGTACACTCGACTTAAACCTCCGAAATTCCACTCCAACCTCTCTTTCTTCCCCTCCTTCTTTGTCCCTTTTTCCCCCGTACCCCCTTGATTCCCAGTCCGCGGTTATATCACGGGGACAACCAGCACGTCGCTGTGGACCGTGTATAACAATGGGGTTCGCTCTTACTGTGGAAACGACTTGCCTGAAGGTGGGTGTGTTCTGTTGGTGTAAGTCCTTGCTTGAAGGGGAGTAGAGGATAGGGGACGGGGAAGGTGGGGGGGGTTGAGATGTCTGGAAGCATCGCCAGCACGTTGCTGTACACTGTGTGCGTGAAGAGAGTGCTTTTGAGACGTCTCAAAATCGTTGCTGTCCACTGTGTACAACCAGTTTTCTCCTTTGCTAAGCCTTCTCCTTAAAAGCTGCAGCTTGCTGAAATGTCTAACAATCTGCGTTCACTGTACACAGCCAGGGGTTTCGGTCCTACTGTGAAAACGACCTGCCTGAAGGTGGTTTGGTGGGTCAGTGGTTGGGAGGGTGGGAGAGGAGAGGGGAGGAGAGGAGAGGAGAGGAGAGGAGAGGAGAGGAGAGGAGAGGAGAGGAGAGGAGAGGAGAGGAGAGGAGAGGGGAGGAGAGGGGAGGGGAGGGGAGGGGAGGGGAGGGGAGGGGAGGGGAGGGGAGGGGAGGGGAGGGGAGGGGAGGGGAGGGGAGGGGAGGGGAGGGGAGGGGAGGGGAGGGGAGGGGAGGAGAGGAGAGGAGATGGGGGAACACGATAATGCCCATGCGTCAACAGCACGTTGCTCCTCTGCCCTCCTCCTACTCCTCTGTCCATGCAGGTCTGCGCAAGAATGATCGCCTGGCAGAGAATATTCTCACCCCCACCACCAAAGCGGCTGATCATGATAAGCCGGTCACCGCACAGGAAATCGTTTCTCGCGGGCTCATGACCCGCGAGGAGTTTGAGACGACCAGGGAGTTGGCTCTGAAGCCCATACTTGAGGCGCCACGAGAGTCCAAAATCCGCCCCTCTCCATCTGTCTATGTCCCTCCCTACACCCAGGTTTACGCAAGAATGACCGCTTGTCTGCGAACATTCTGACTCCCACCACCAAGGCAGCAGATCATGATGAGCCCGTTACACCAGAGGAGATCGTCTCCCGCGGGCTCATGACCCGCAAGGAGTTTGAGACGACCCGCGAGAGCTGGCTCTGAGCTTCATTGCTGATGCGCCTCAACAGTAGAACCCACACCCCTCTCTCTCCCTCCCTCTGTCGTTTTCTCTGCCGCTTTCCCCCCTCATAATCCCAGGTCTGCGCAAGAACGACCGCCTGGCGGAGAACATTCTGACCCCCACCACGAAAGCAGTGGATCATGACGAGCCAGTCACAACAGAGGAGATTGTCTCTCGCGGGCTCATGACGCGCGAGGAGTTTGAGACGACCAGGGACTTGGCTCTGAAGCTGTTTGCGTTCGGGCAGCAGGTGGCGGGGGAGCATGGTTTGATTCTGGTGGATACCAAGTACGAGTTTGGAAAGGACTCGGATTGTAACATTCGACTGATAGACGAGGTGAGAGTCGCAGCGAGCATTGTGCTAGTAGAAGGGCAACAGGTGACGTGGTGGGGCAGCATGGGCTTATATTGGTGGACACCAAATACGAGTTTGAGAAGGGTTCGGATGGAACCATTTGGCTGATTGATGAGGTGGGTCCACCTGCGTGCGAGGGGTCGCAGCAAGCATTGTGCTAGTAGAAGGGCAACAGGTGACGTGGTGGGGCAGCATGGGCTCATTCTGGTGGATACGAAACACGGAAAGACTCAGACGGGAGCATTCGACTGATAGACGAGGTGAGACGGTTGCATTTGAGTCGCCGTTTGCCTCCCTGCCTTTTCTCCCTTCTCTCCCCTTCCATCTCCCCTCCTGTCAGGTGCACACACCAGACTCCAGCCGCTATTGGATTGCCTCCACGTACGAGAAGAGGCATGCAGAGGGGCTGGAGCCGCAAAACATCGACAAGGTGAGGCTGAGTGGTGTGCGGCTGAGTGCGGTGAGGCTGAGTGCTCTCAGGTGCCTGCAGGGACATGTACGAGCAGAGGCACACAGAGGGGCTAGAGCCGCAGAACATTGACAAGGTGAGGCTGATAAGTGTGAGGGTGTGGAGCTGAGTGTTTTTTAGCATCTCAGGTACGAGCAACGGCATTCAGAGCAGCGGCATGCAGAGGGGTTAGACAAGGTGAGGCAGAGCGACTGCTGTGAGACTGAATGCCGATTTTATACATGTCAGGTACGGGCAGGAGCACGTATGAGCATATGCATGCAGAGGGGTTAGAGTCGCAGAACATAGACAAGGTGAGGCTGGTTTTCATGTGCCTCCGATGTTTTTTCAATCATCAACACCAAAATCCCTTATTCCTGCGTTCTGGTGTTGGTGTGTCTTTTCACGTTTCACTTGCAGGAATTCCTGCGGCTCTGGTTTCGGGAAAACTGCGACCCGTACAACGATAAGGTGGGTGCTATAGCACTACTGGTATGGGAGGGTACTACAGCACTGCCTATGAAATTTCTTGCGGCTTTGGTTCCGGGAAAACTGTGACCCGTACAATGATAAGGTGGGTGCTGGGGCACTGCCAGCACGGCACACAGTGATTTTTATTTAGGCACCACAAAAACTGGCTCTGGTTCTGGGAAAACTGCAACCCGTACAATGATAAGGTGGGTACTGTAGTGCTGCCAACGTGGCAGTTGATGACAAAAACTGTTCGTGGTGATCCAATGCCACTGCGCTGCACAACAAATCGCCGTGCGCAACCAACAAGTTGCGCATACATCAGACGTCTCAAATCATGCCGTCTTGATTGCCCCTTCGCCTTCTCCCTTTCTTGTGTGCTCCCTCTTTGTATCAGACTCTCCCTGCTGCACCCGCTCATCTCATCACAGAGTTGTCCTGGCGGTGAGTTGCTTTCTGCTCCCACCATCCTGGTGCTAGCCAAAAGGCATTCTACAAAAAATATACATGCAAATATCTAGTTATATCTCTAAAGATTGTCCCACATGTTTCGTCGCCCATATCCCTCTGTACACCAAGATGCCAGTTCTAGCTACATTGCACCGTATGAAGCAATCACCGGGTGGCGCTCCCACCTTCCCACTCTCACGGTTATTGTTGTTCTTCTCCTGGAATTCTATCTCATATCACCTTTCTTCCCCCATGTCCCTCCCACCCCCTTCCCAACACCAGCTACATTGCACTGTACGAGGCAATCACCGGGCGGCGTTTCCACCTTCCCGACGTCAAGGTGAGTTCTGCGCTTGTTATGTATATGCAGCTTGGGCGTCTTTCAAATTCTCCTTTTGCTTTGCAGCTAGATGCGTTTCAGGCTTGGAGGTTGTGCGTTTGTTGTGAGTTTGCTTGTGGCCCCAACCTGCGTACGTGTGTGTGTGTGTTTCACACCATACAATCTGGGCAATTTACATTCTGACCAATGCTGTACCACGTGCCTGCAGGAGGACATTTCGGAGAGAATAAAACGCAATGTGGCTGGCGCTCTGCAAAGCTTGTGAAAGGCAAAAGTCGAGAAACCGTCTCATTTCAGGCTAAAGTCGAGAAACCGTCTCATTTCAGGCTAAAGTCGAGAAACCGTCTCATTTCAGGCTAAAGTCGAGAAACCGTCTCATTTCAGGCTAAAGTCGAGAAACCGTCTCATTTCAGGCTAAAGTCGAGAAACCGTCTCATTTCAGGCTAAAGTCGAGAAACCGTCTCATTTCAGGCTAAAGTCGAGAAACCGTCTCATTTCAGGCTAAAGTCGAGAAACCGTCTCATTTCAGGCTAAAGTCGAGAAACCGTCTCATTTCAGGCTAAAGTCGAGAAACCGTCTCATTTCAGGCTAAAGTCGAGAAACCGTCTCATTTCAGGCTAAAGTCGAGAAACCGTCTCATTTCAGGCTAAAGTCGAGAAACCGTCTCATTTCAGGCTAAAGTCGAGAAACCGTCTCATTTCAGGCTAAAGTCGAGAAACCGTCTCATTTCAGGCTAAAGTCGAGAAACCGTCTCATTTCAGGCTAAAGTCGAGAAACCGTCTCATTTCAGGCTAAAGTCGAGAAACCGTCTCATTTCAGGCTAAAGTCGAGAAACCGTCTCATTTCAGGCTAAAGTCGAGAAACCGTCTCATTTCAGGCTAAAGTCGAGAAACCGTCTCATTTCAGGCTAAAGTCGAGAAACCGTCTCATTTCAGGCTAAAGTCGAGAAACCGTCTCATTTCAGGCTAAAGTCGAGAAACCGTCTCATTTCAGGCTAAAGTCGAGAAACCGTCTCATTTCAGGCTAAAGTCGAGAAACCGTCTCATTTCAGGCTAAAGTCGAGAAACCGTCTCATTTCAGGCTAAAGTCGAGAAACCGTCTCATTTCAGGCTAAAGTCGAGAAACCGTCTCATTTCAGGCTAAAGTCGAGAAACCGTCTCATTTCAGGCTAAAGTCGAGAAACCGTCTCATTTCAGGCTAAAGTCGAGAAACCGTCTCATTTCAGGCTAAAGTCGAGAAACCGTCTCATTTCAGGCTAAAGTCGAGAAACCGTCTCATTTCAGGCTAAAGTCGAGAAACCGTCTCATTTCAGGCTAAAGTCGAGAAACCGTCTCATTTCAGGCTAAAGTCGAGAAACCGTCTCATTTCAGGCTAAAGTCGAGAAACCGTCTCATTTCAGGCTAAAGTCGAGAAACCGTCTCATTTCAGGCTAAAGTCGAGAAACCGTCTCATTTCAGGCTAAAGTCGAGAAACCGTCTCATTTCAGGCTAAAGTCGAGAAACCGTCTCATTTCAGGCTAAAGTCGAGAAACCGTCTCATTTCAGGCTAAAGTCGAGAAACCGTCTCATTTCAGGCTAAAGTCGAGAAACCGTCTCATTTCAGGCTAAAGTCGAGAAACCGTCTCATTTCAGGCTAAAGTCGAGAAACCGTCTCATTTCAGGCTAAAGTCGAGAAACCGTCTCATTTCAGGCTAAAGTCGAGAAACCGTCTCATTTCAGGCTAAAGTCGAGAAACCGTCTCATTTCAGGCTAAAGTCGAGAAACCGTCTCATTTCAGGCTAAAGTCGAGAAACCGTCTCATTTCAGGCTAAAGTCGAGAAACCGTCTCATTTCAGGCTAAAGTCGAGAAACCGTCTCATTTCAGGCTAAAGTCGAGAAACCGTCTCATTTCAGGCTAAAGTCGAGAAACCGTCTCATTTCAGGCTAAAGTCGAGAAACCGTCTCATTTCAGGCTAAAGTCGAGAAACCGTCTCATTTCAGGCTAAAGTCGAGAAACCGTCTCATTTCAGGCT
This sequence comes from Closterium sp. Yama58-4, assembly GCA_947470075.1. Lineage (NCBI taxonomy): Eukaryota > Viridiplantae > Streptophyta > Zygnematophyceae > Desmidiales > Closteriaceae > Closterium > Closterium sp. Yama58-4. The sequence goes on from CANIUD010000142.1 coordinate 607,746, forward strand.
AAAGTCGAGAAACCGTCTCATTTCAGGCTAAAGTCGAGAAACCGTCTCATTTCAGGCTAAAGTCGAGAAACCGTCTCATTTCAGGCTAAAGTCGAGAAACCGTCTCATTTCAGGCTAAAGTCGAGAAACCGTCTCATTTCAGGCTAAAGTCGAGAAACCGTCTCATTTCAGGCTAAAGTCGAGAAACCGTCTCATTTCAGGCTAAAGTCGAGAAACCGTCTCATTTCAGGCTAAAGTCGAGAAACCGTCTCATTTCAGGCTAAAGTCGAGAAACCGTCTCATTTCAGGCTAAAGTCGAGAAACCGTCTCATTTCAGGCTAAAGTCGAGAAACCGTCTCATTTCAGGCTAAAGTCGAGAAACCGTCTCATTTCAGGCTAAAGTCGAGAAACCGTCTCATTTCAGGCTAAAGTCGAGAAACCGTCTCATTTCAGGCTAAAGTCGAGAAACCGTCTCATTTCAGGCTAAAGTCGAGAAACCGTCTCATTTCAGGCTAAAGTCGAGAAACCGTCTCATTTCAGGCTAAAGTCGAGAAACCGTCTCATTTCAGGCTAAAGTCGAGAAACCGTCTCATTTCAGGCTAAAGTCGAGAAACCGTCTCATTTCAGGCTAAAGTCGAGAAACCGTCTCATTTCAGGCTAAAGTCGAGAAACCGTCTCATTTCAGGCTAAAGTCGAGAAACCGTCTCATTTCAGGCTAAAGTCGAGAAACCGTCTCATTTCAGGCTAAAGTCGAGAAACCGTCTCATTTCAGGCTAAAGTCGAGAAACCGTCTCATTTCAGGCTAAAGTCGAGAAACCGTCTCATTTCAGGCTAAAGTCGAGAAACCGTCTCATTTCAGGCTAAAGTCGAGAAACCGTCTCATTTCAGGCTCTCGAGAAACCGTCTCATTTCAGGCTCTCGAGAAACCGTCTCATTTCAGGCTCTCGAGAAACCGTCTCATTTCAGGCTCTCGAGAAACCGTCTCATTTCAGGCTCTCGAGAAACCGTCTCATTTCAGGCTCTCGAGAAACCGTCTCATTTCAGGCTCTCGAGAAACCGTCTCATTTCAGGCTCTCGAGAAACCGTCTCATTTCAGGCTCTCGAGAAACCGTCTCATTTCAGGCTCTCGAGAAACCGTCTCATTTCAGGCTCTCGAGAAACCGTCTCATTTCAGGCTCTCGAGAAACCGTCTCATTTCAGGCTCTCGAGAAACCGTCTCATTTCAGGCTCTCGAGAAACCGTCTCATTTCAGGCTCTCGAGAAACCGAGTAAACTCTGGCTCTTGAGGTGGCCGAATCGGGGCTTGCAGGAGGGCATTTCAAAGAGAATAAAACGCAATGTAGCCATCGCCTTGCAGAGCTTGTGAAAGAAACAGAAGAGCCCTGTTTATGCACTAAACTCTGGCTTTTCCTCAACTATGGGCTGTGGCTCGGCTCGCTGGCTTTGTGTTGCCTTAACTTGAATGCACTGTAATCGGCTCGGCAGAGGCACTGCACTGCACTCATTATAGAATCCATCCAAGGAAATGTGAACATGCAAAATCAAGGTCAGACACCCATCAAGGCGGCTCAGAAACGCCCAAAATGAGGCGGCTGCCTCTGCCTGCCTACTCTGCATGCCAACAGTCACCAGACCAGGCCATGCAAGGAGCATCAACCAAAAGAATGAGCAAGGACCAAAAAGCAGTATGCATTGTATGCATGCATCAGCGCAGCAGAATGGTAAGCTGCGTCGAATTCTACCAGGGACAGTAAAGGTGGTGCATCTACCGGTAATCAAGGTTTGTCCACATCATGAGTCACGACACTGTTCTTCATAAACTGGAGTTTGCTTCGGCCCACAAAAATGGCACCCAAGGTATCTGTAGGTGCGAGTGTGCAGAGTGCATCATACTTCTGTATGCATGTGTGCGTGTGTGCATTTGTGAAGCACCACGAACAGACGAATCGCGCGAGGTGTGTGCGCATTGGTATGGATTTGTCATTGCTCGTCTCGCTCCAAAACCACGGCAGGTACTGTAGCTGTATGTGTGAGAATGCATTGCTGGTGTGCAGTGGAGAATGAATCAAGCGAGGTAGTTGTAGATCTGAGCGTTGCTCTTGTCTCGCTCCAGGTACTCTCGGTCGATGAGGCTCTCTATCCGCTTCTTCAGATCTGCTGGCTTTATCGGGAACTTGAGCTGCAGAGGCAGAGAGAGAGAGACACAGACACACGGACAGGCACAGAGAGAAATGTGAGGCGCCTCAAAATTGGTACTCGCGGTCTATGAGGCTCTCTATTCGCTTCTTCAGATCCGCTGGCTTAATTGGGAACTTGAGCTGCGGAGGGAGAGAGGGACACACAGACACACACAGGCACAGATGAAAATGTGAGGCGCCTCAAAATTGATACTCGCAGTCTATGAGGCTCTCTATTCGCTTCTTCAAATCCGCTGGCTTGATTGAGCTGCGGAGGCAAAGCGGGGGAGAGAAACACACAGGCACAGATACACACCGTAAACACAAGCATCAACAACAGAGGACAGGCACAAGGAAAGGAAGGTGGAGCAAAGCGAGTTTGCACACGCTTACCCCCTGAGCACCTCGCGAGATTCCACGCCCGTTTGAGTCGACAAACTAACAACCTCAGGCACACCAGAGTGCAATGCCTCCCTTCCCCCTCTCCCCCCCCCCCCATGAAAATACCCACCTGTTGGAACAGCTCGGTGATGAGTAGCGCGTGGCTGAGCACCTTGCGAGTCTTCACAGCCTTTGAGTCAACGATCTACCAACCCCAAAGGCACACAGGAATGCACTGCCCCCCGTGTAAACACACACCTGTTGGAAGAGCTCGGTGATGAGTAGCGTGTGGCTGAGCACCTTGCGCGTCTTCATGATTCGCACGATGGCTGCATCAATCTGCCAAACGGTTGAGAGGGGTTGAATTGGATTGGTGGGTGGGGGTGGAATGGGAAGGACTATGAGTCATCGCACATAAACCAACTGGCATGCCTGCTTCATGCAGCAGAGTCCATGCAACTGGAAAGACACTGTCCATAACAAATACTAGGTCTTGCCTTTCACAAGTATGGTTCTGCCTGTAATGGGTGCCTGAGATTGCCTGTAACGAGTACTTGATAGTAGTACTTAAAACGAGTACCTGGTACTGCCTGTCCTGGAAAACTCTCTCAGTAGTGTTGGTGTTCTCCTCTTGCGTCTCCTTCAGTTGAATCGCGTTCACCTGCAGTCACACCACCATGCATCAGGCATGTAATAAGAATGTATACTTTTGAAGCGCCTCAATATTCAAGCACGCGTGCACATCCTGTAAGTCGTATATACTTCCATTGCTGTAAATGTACGCTCTCTGCATGTTGATCAACCAACATCAATAGTAATTCAACCCTACATGCAGTCGAAGCTGTTGTCTCAAAGGAACCATGTAGAAACTAATTTGAACCCCCCCAAATCCGTTTCATTAACAAGCTCCCCATCAGCCCCCCCAACTCACCAACACCCCCATCAATCCCCTCATTTACACCCCCCTCATCCCCATCGCACTTCCCCTCTCATCAGCCAAGCCCCCATCAACTAATTCGTCGCACCTTGAGTCGGAACAACGATGCTGTGAAATCCGTGTTAAACTCAAACGAATCAGAGTCCGACACGTCACGGCCCTTGGGAATCTGCAGGTGTGTGGTGGGTAGAAGCAAAAGGAAGCATAGATGCACACTCCTGTATGACTTATCACTCTAGCGAATCAAAGTCTGACACGTCACGGCCCTTGGGGATCTGCAGTGGCAGCGCATGTGCATCACGGTGCGCAAGCACAGGGAAAGCAAAACAAAAGACCGGAAACACACGCTTGCACAATTTGGAATCAAGCTTTGGGGTCCGAAAAATGTTGCCGTCCTTGGGGAAACTTTAAATCTCCAGTGGCTCCGCATGTGCAGCAAGGTGTGCAAGCACCACACACCAAACTGCACCACACCATATTTCACCGCACCATACTACACCACAACGTACCGCACAGCACCGCACCGTACCTTCTGCAGCACCCTGGTCTTGCCGCACGCCAGTGACTGCAGCGTGCGTTTGAACTCCGCGACAGTGATGCCCATGGCGCCCATAACCATAAGCACCATCCGGTAACCCTAGTGCACAGCACTGAACCGCACTATACCGCACAGCACTGCACCGTACCTTTTGCAGCACCCTGGTTTTGCCGCATGCCAGCGACTGCAGCGTGCGCTTGAGCTCCGCATCATTGATGCCCGTGGCATCCGTAACAGTCTGCACCATCCCCCAACCGTAATGCACCACACTGCACCTCACTGTACCGACAACACACCTTCTGCAGCACCCTGGTTTTGCCGCACGCCAGCGACTGCAGCGTGCGCTTGAGCTCCGCATCATTGATGCCCGTGGCATCTCGGATCTCCGTGAAGGACAGGCGGTCCGCATCGTTGAACAGCATCAGCACCACGGTCTGTGGAGTGAGGCAGGGGTGTGCGGAGCAGTCAGGTTAGGGGACGGGACGGGGGAGAAAGAGTGATGCCCGTGGCGTCCCGGATCTCCGAGAATGATAGGCGGTCAGCATCGTTGGGAAGCGCACAGTGGTCAGCCTCTCCTTCTTCCCTTTGGGGAAATCCGCCCGCACCACACAGTGCCCCTGGCTGTGCTGCCACATGAACACAATAGAAGCGAGACCTATGCCGTGCCGCACAGCACCACACTCTACCATGCAGTTCCGCACACTACCACATAGTACCACACAGCACCGCACAGTACCTGGAAGAGCGAGATGGAGAGCTCCTTCTTGCCCTTGGGAAAATATGCCCGCACCACACAGTGCCCCAGGCTGTGCTGCCACATGAACACCAGAGAGCTAGACCTATGCCGCATCGCACAGCACCACACTCTACCATGCAGTACCGCACACTACCACAGAGCACCGCATAGCACCGCACAGTACCTGGAAGAGCGAGAGCGAGAGCTCCTTCTTCCCCTTGGGGAAGTCCGCCCGCACCACGCAGTGCCCCAGGCTGTGCTGCCACATGAGCCGCCGCCCACTGTGCTTGCCCAGATAGAAGTCCCGGAATATGTCCTGATAGACACCGAGTTCGCGAGGTAGCTGCACCTCAACTGGTGGGTATGTGGGCCAGTAGCTGGGTATGGGGAAAGGGGAGGATATGAAGAATGGAGGAGCACGGGGAAGGAAGTCACATGAAGCGCCGCCCACTGTGCTTGCCAAGATAAGTCCCGGAATATGTCCTGATGACTCTAAGCTCGCATGGTAGCCGCACCTCCACTGGCAGATATGTGGCCCACAAAAACTATTTTGGCTCACTAGTCGCACAACCTGCACCATGGTCAAACATGGTCAACGCTGGTCAACCACTGAACCCATGGTCAACGCTGGACAACCACTGAACCCATGGTCAACGCTGGTCAACTGAGCCAGCACACTCACTCACACCATGGTGAGCACGTACACGTTCATCTCGATGCCAGCTGGCAGCCTCTCTCATGAGCAAACACGGTGAACACTGGTCAAAAGGAGGTCAACGCTGGTCAACGCTGGTGAACTAGTCACTCACCCCATGGTGAGCACGTGCACGTTCATCTCGATGCCAGCTGGCAGCTTCTCACGGGCCTGCGATGATTGCCGGAACGACTCGTTGATCTCCTTGGATAGCTCGATGTCCTGGTGGGGGGAGGGAGAAGGAAAGGAGGAGGGGAATGTTTGATCTGAAACATGAGCAACTGGTGACTTGTAAGTAAGCTCAAATCGCCCGAACGACTCGTTGATCTCCTTGGATAGCTCGATGTCCTGATTGGGGGGAGGGAGAGGGAGGTGGAAGGAATTGGGTAAAATTTGGGCAACAAGTGGTTTCTGAGTGCGATCAAGCAATGATTGCCGGAACGACTCGTTGATCTCCTCGGATAGCTCGATGTCCTGATGGGGCGGAGAGCGAGAGAAAAGGGTTGTTAGATTTGAACCGTGAGAAGCTAGTGTTTCCTGCGCCATTGCTTGAACGGCTAATCAACTTTCTGTATAGGCATCTGCCAAGCGAAATCGAGGAGCCCTTTCAGACAATCCGTGTATAGTAAACATGCACATTCGTTTACACACACATGCATAGTAGAAAAAGGTACATACTGTACATATTTGTAGTAGAGTATAGAGTATACCTTGAACATGCCTTCAAGCTTGTTGGTGAACTGACTGCCACACTCTGTCTTGAGCTGCTCAGCATAGTGGGTGGGGGTGTGGGTGTGGGTGTGCGGAGAGGACTTTTGAGGTGTCTCAAAAACCGCGAGACATGAGACGACTTTTGAGGCGCCTCAAAAGCCTTCAAGCTTGTTGGTGAACTGACTGCCACACTCTGTCTTGAGCTGATCAGCATAGTGGGTGTGAGTGTGCAGAGACGGGGAGAAGGGTGAAACGTGCATGCGAGGAGAGGGGTGAAAGGGGCTGTGCATAGAGATGAGTGAACTCCACAGGAGGATGGGATGACTGGGAATGGTTGATGGGATTAACAAGGAGAGTGGATGATAGAGAAGAATATGTATTACGTGGTTTGAGATTTCAGGTAAGGAAGGAGGGAGGGATTTATGCAAAGCCAGGAAATGCATATTTAAACGCAGATACACACCATCTCCCTCTGTGTCACATCCACATGCATACAGATCCACACATGCATGCACCTTGCTGATCTCATATACATGCACACATGCACACATGCACACATGCACACACGCACACATGCACACATGCACACATGCATACATGCACGCACCTTGCTGATCATGGACTTCTCAGCATCGATCGATGCACTCTTCCCCAGCAGCATATGCACCCAACCGTGTTCACATGCACACTCGCACACATGCACACATGCATGCATGCAATGCACGCACCTTGCTAATCATGGACTTCTCAGCATCGATCGATGCACTCTTCCCCAGTAGCAGCCGCTTCGCCAGGTCCTTTTTGTAAAATGCCTCAAACACGTCCTTGCCCTAAAAGGGGGAGAAAAGGGACAAGAGAGCGGCAACGTGTACAAAACACGGAACAAAATGACAAAGTTCACAAGCAGAACAAGCAGGGTGAAGCAACATAAAGTGGCAGAACCGCACTGCACACCTGGAGAACAAGCAGAACAAGCAGGGTTAAGGAGCAGAACAAGCAGAGTGAAGCAACATACAGTGGCATTGACTGAGAGACTAAGACCACACCGCACCTGAGTCAACCAACAAAACCACATGCTACCTACCTAGATGAAGCGGAAGAATGGCTGATGAAACCGTTCTGCAACTGGATGAATTGACAGAGCATGTGGGAGAACCGCACTGCACCTGGATGAAGCGGAAGAGCACGAGCACACGGTCGAGAGTGCTCTCCAGCTCTTCATCTGACAGCCCCTTGTTGCCCGCCCTCAGCTTCCCGTCTATGAACTTGGCTATCAGCTCTGCCGGCCGGTTCTGATGTGAGGGTAGGTGCGTAGTGGGAGGGTGAGAGGGTGAAGTACAGTGAGCATCAGAGGAGTTGCAGACAGCAAGCAGGCGTGACAATGCCAAATGCTCAAAACCAGCACCCCTCTGCCTCCACTCTGCACTTTCCCCCCCCCCCCCCTACCCCTCTCCACCCACCTGGCGCATGTTAACAAGGCTCTCAAACGCCTCCTTGATGGAAATACCAAATGCCTCATTGACCCTCGAAGCTCGCCTCCCACAGCCCCCTCTCCACCACTCTAAACCCACCTGGCGCATGTTAACGAGGCTCTCAAAAGCCTCTTTAATAGCAATCCCGAACGCCTCGTTGTGGTGGAAGCTCGCCTCCCACAGCCCGTCCACGCGAGCCTTGAGTGCCAGCAGCCCCGCCACCATGTCGCCGTCCTTGTCTGCATCCATCACCACCGCCTGCCCCGCTGCCTTCACGTGCGACGAAAGAGCAACTCTTAGGGCGTCCAGTGCGTTGACTCGCGCGAACAGGGCGTACATGCGGTGCAAATCGCCCGACTCGCTCGCTTCCATCAACATGCCAAAGCCCTGAGGGGGCGGGAACAGAGCACAGGAGCACAGGGAACGAGGAAAAGCAGAAATAAGAGTGAGAGGGAGGGAGGGTGAAGGGAGACGCCAGCAGCCCCGCCACCATGTCGCCGTCCTTGTCTGCATCCATCACCACCGCCTGCCCCGCTGCCTTCACGTGTGACGAGAGAGCGAGTCGGAGAGTGCTAGAAAAAAACTTTCAGTCATGCAAAGAGCCGGCACAGGCAGTGCAATAAGCTCCCCTACCCAATCAACAACTTACCTATCACGTGCCGAATGCTACCCTATCAACCATTGATCAATCCAGCTTCTACTAACTATTGAGTCTCCATACCTTATCCACAATCGCTCCCGTGTGTTTCTCAAGAAGCTGAGCCTCTGTGGTGACGATGAGTGCCTTGCGAGTGCTGCTAGGCAGGTAGTGCACACACCGGTCGTTCTCCTCCTGCAGTCGGGTCTGGGAGAGGAGAAACATGGGTGGAGGAATGTGACAAAACGGTCAACATATGGGCACAAGGCACTGGACAGGACACAGAGAAACAGGGATTGCTTTTCGTTGCGAGACCTTCTGGGCAGGTAGTGCACGCACGCACTGTTCGTTCTCCTCCTGCAAAGGGATCTGAAAGGAGGGATGACAGGAGAGAAAGGGCGGAAGAAGACGCTGCAATAGGGAATCAATGACTGTGTAACACAGCCCAAAGCTCATAGTACAGCACTCACCTCTACGAGTTTGAGGAAGTCGCGCACGTCAGTCTGCTGCATGAACCAGCTGCCCTCAGAGTTGTGGAGCTTTTGAGAATTCTCAAAAGTGATTTCAAAATTGCTGCATGAACCAGATGAATTCCCTCAGAGCTGTGGAGCTCAGCAGCCTCCTCCAAACACTACCAGCTGGCCACCCATAACGCACCTCTCCCAGTCGTCTCAAAACAACAAAGCCCAAAGCCCGAACCCTAACATTCACCTCAACAAGTTTGAGGTAGTCACGCACGTCCGTCTGCTGCATGAACCGGCTGCCCTCCAAGCTGTAGAACTCCGCAGTCTCCTCCAAACACACACACACAGCCAGCCACGAACAACACAACACACCGGTTCACTCACAAGGCTCAAAGCCCCAACGCCCAGCGCTCACCTCAACGAGTTTGAGGTAATCTCGCACGTCCGTCTGTTGCATGAACCGGCTGCCCTCCAAGCTGTAGAACTCCGCAGTCTCCTCCAAACACACACACACAGCCAGCCACGAACAACACAACACACCGGTTCACTCACAAGGCTCAAAGCCCCAACGCCCAGCGCTCACCTCAACGAGTTTGAGGTAATCTCGCACGTCCGTCTGTTGCATGAACCGGCTGCCCTCCAAGCTGTAGAACTCCGCTGTCTCCTCCAGAAACTGCCGCTCGAAGCTGCTGCTGTACACGCCCAGCGCTGAGAACATGCCCACCAGGTTCTTCAGCAGGGAACGGTCAACTGTGTCCCCGGATCTGAGCACAGAGAGAAGCAGTAGGGCAATAGCGGGGGGGAAGGAGAGGGTGGAAGGGGGCTGGGCGGGTGGGTCAGTGCCGAGAATTGCCGCTTGAAGCTGCTGCTGTACACGCCCAGAGCTGAGAACATGCCCACCAGGTTAATCAGCAGGGAACGGTCCACTGTGTCGCCAGACCTGTGTGCATACCAATGCAGCAGCCCAGCAACTGTCCGACTCTCCACCTCAGGCACCCCCTCCAGGTGCGACCGGAACAGCCTCAGCCCCATGTCCCACAGCGACTGCACGCCTGCCCCTGACGCTCGTATATGAGGCTCCTCTATCCAACAAACGGAGGGGGAGAGGTGGGGATGCAGCAAGCACACGGCACCCACCTTTCCCTTTCGATCAGCTGCAGCAGGCCTGCCACGGTCCGCCTCTCCACCTCAGGCACCCCCTCCAGGTGCGAGCGGAACAACCGCAGCCCCATGTCCCACAGCGACTGCACGCCCGCGCCGGACGCCTGCATCGCGAACGTACGGTCCAGATACAGCGCGATGGACCGGATCATGAGCATCTGCTCGCAGAAATCGCGCCACGTGGCGGCCACGTGCTCCAGGAAGAGCACCGGGTCGGGGGAGCCCTGGGCGAGGAGGAGGTGGAGCTTGGCTGCGATGTGACGGTCGCACTCGGCCTGCAGGCGCGAGTACAGCCCCGCTGCCATCTTGTGCAGACACAACCCCTCCACTGCCTGTCCGGTGAAGGGAAGGGGCGGGACCAGACAGAAGGAGAAGGGGAGGGGAGGAGAAAAACGCAGGGAGAAGGATCAGCAGGGAGACAATGATGAGATGAGCAGGCAGAAAGCTCAGGAAGAGCACCGGGTCGGGGGAGCCCTGGGCGAGGAGGAGGTGGAGCTTGGCTGCGATGTGACGGTCGCACTCGGCCTGCAGGCGCGAGTACAGCCCCGCTGCCACCTTGTGCAGACACAACCCCTCCACTGCCTGGCGTGAGGGAGGAACAGAGCAGGACCGGGGAGAAGGAGTAAGGAGGAGAGGATGAGAGCTGCTCGGGCTCAAGTTTTGGCAATTAAAAGAATGTTTAGACACTCCTCCTGCATATCACTCACTTTACTCACCTGGTGTGTATCCCCCCGGTAAATTACATCCTAATGCGAATCCTTCACTAAAATCAAACTGAATACCGTCCCTCACCTTACTCAATACACTTCCCCGTACACCTAGTTACCTCCTCTTATCTCACCCAATTACTTCCCCCCATTTCACCCATCCATCTCCCCATCTCACCCGCCCCTCCCCCCCACACTTCACCAGTTACCTCCTCCCGACTCACCCGGTATAGCTCCTCCAAGCTGCACGAAACCGCTCGTTTTTCGTGAATGGCGGTAACCGCCTCCCTCAGCTTCGCCCATGTCGTTTCCTCGTAATCTGGTGGCAGCTGTGGCTTGGCTGGTGGGCGGGGATGGGGCCCGGGCGAGAGGAGGGGAGGGGGAGGACAGGAGTGGGAAGAGAGGGAGGAGAGGGAGAAGAGGGAGGAAACGGAGAGGTAGGAGAGGGAGGAAAGGGAGGAGAGGAAGGAGAACAGAGGGAGAGAGAGGAAGGAGAGAGGGAATGATGAGAGCAGGAGAAGGCAATGCATTTGGCCATGGAAGACACTGGATTCAGAGATTGCGGGTAGTAGATCCTGGTATGAGGGATCGCTGGCACGACACAGTCACAATACAGACAATAAATTCGTCAAGGCGATATTTATGTGCACAAGGTTAAGGGCAAATCCAGTGTGCACATGGCTGGCTAAGGGGGGAGGCAAAGTGCAACACGAAAGGAGGAGGAATTCAAAAAGGAGGAGCAGTTCCACAGGGACCACGAATTCAAAGGTCCGGCGGGGTGCAGGGTGGTGCCATCCCAGCATAAATCAAGAAAAAATGAGAATTGTGAAGTCGATGAGTAAGATAGCGGGGTAAGGAAAAAGGAACAAGGAGTCGGGGTTATGGGGCAATGAACCTGGCAGGAAGAGATAGAGAGGTATATGTGTAAAGAGGCGTTAAACGAATTGGACCATCAAAACGGGGAGAGTACGACGGAGAGTGAGGGAAACAGGAAGGATCATGACGCGTCTGTCGGGTGTGACTATAACGGTGGCACGTGACAGTGGAAAATGAAGAGGTGACTGGAAAAAAGACGTACCTTTGAAGGCTTTTATGACCAGCTTCCTGCCCTGCTGCGGCCCGCCAGCTGCGTTCTTCTGCGATCCTGTAGAATTGCTCTGAGCTCCATTTTTCAATCCGACGGTGCTCGCTCCTCCTCGGGTGCTGCCGTTTCCGCCGACGAATTTCGGAGCTCCGTCAGCTGCTCGCGCGGACGTTTTGGACGGACCTGACGGCGGATCCAGGTCCATGGGTTCGCGAAATCGTGTGCGACGAGTAGCGAGTTACCACTCGGACTAGGCCATTCGCGAATTCCCTAGGCGAGTAAATTCTCGTTTTCCTGGCTTGCTACGGGCTTTGGAAGTAGCGATCTGCAACAAATCCGAGACTACAAGAATGAGACTGAAAGAACAAAGTTATCAAACGAATTCTACCGGAACCCTAGAATTGAATGTCTAAAATCAACGCGTGAACAACAACAGACTATCTGTGCAAATCTTTTAGTCTACTCTCCTGAGAGAAGTTACACGATGAACGACGTTATTAAACCTCGGTTCCGAATCGCTAATAGCTCTCGAGTCCAAGCTGAGAAAAAGAATGAGGTCGATGACACACCTACTCTCCTCAGGGCTAAAACGTTAACGACGGGTTAGTAAATCTCTCTAGTGGCCTAATGTGGATGCGTTTCGGGCAATGGCTTTCTCGCAGGCCTAGAGATGTGAATTCTAAGACTGGGGATCTCTTCCCTTGAAGTTGCGTTGTTTTAGAATCTTCTATGTGATACACCCGTCTATATGATACAATTCGTCCCTGAACAAAGTCCTTTCCTGAACTTCCGCTTCTGCCACACAGGTCAATCTTGACTTTCTATATTATTGAGACCAACATCTGCCTATTGTTTCCTCTTTATGATTTTAAAGATGGTGACAAACTATGTTAGTAAAATTTTAACAAAAATTCCAGTACTTAAAAAATCATTGGTCAAGTCAATAAGCTATGATATAGCTGTCACGGAAGGGCACAAGGATGTTCAATCTGTTCCTATATTATGTAAGCACTTCTACACAAGCCTTGGCATTTCACAAGGGAATTCTGCCCTCGCCTCTCAGTATCGCGAATGTTTCAGCTGTTCTGGCTAACACCGCGCTGACTCCCATTGCCGAAGGAACAGCGTGGTTCCGCTCCGCCCCTTGTGACTCATGACTCTTGTAGGACCTTCTGACCGTCCATTTGCCTAGGATATTCTTCGATTGACGGTCTAGACGAATAAAATCGACGGCTGGAGAAGCGAAACCGGCAGATTCCAGCGTCTCGCCAGACACAGACCTCTGTGATTCCAGTTATCTGAATTCCGCTAAGAATCCATCGTCTACCGGTTCTTCATCTGCTTAGTACACCACGATTCGGAGACCTTTTTGTCTGAATAATTTATTCCCAACCCTCTAAAAGACTACTGACGCGGGTTCACGACCAGTTACTACGTTCCAAATGACGCTGCCATCGCCGAGACTAGATGGCATCGGGAGCGGCACCCCGCGTCGCTCCAGCCTGGACAGAACCAACCGTCAGATCGTGTATCCGACGGCGGAGGAGCGATTGGACGAGCTGCGGAAACGGATGGGGAAGGCGGACGGGGATCCGTTGAAGGTCGTAGGGGTTGGCGCTGGCGCGTGGGGCTGCGTCTTCACGGCAATGATTCAGGTGTGTGTCCGCCATCTGCAGTGTAGTGATACGATTCATGACCCTGCCCTCTTTCTCACTGGCGCTGCGTCTTCACGGCAATGATTCAGGTGTGTGTCCTCCGTCTACGGTGTAGCTTAGTGGCTTGACCGGACAGCTGTTATCAACGACGCCAAAATTCGCATGAATAATTATGCGCTTATGGGAGGCATGTTATAACTGCGGATTGACACGAGGGTTAAAAGGTACCGGTGCTGTAGCAGGATAGCCCCGTCCTTCTCAGTGGTTTCGGACACGGTTAGTTGTACCCCGTCTCCTGACTTACACTCCCAATTCTGGGGAAGGGTGCAGGGGAAAGGAGGAGGTTAATATAGTGACTTCGAGCCCTAATTGTGGTGATGCTACTACACCTTACGGTGCTTTCGTAGCAGTGGCTCGTGAACGCCATGTTCCAAAACGGGCATAAACGTCTCATGTACCGTCTGTCTGCATGTGCTGTTGCAGGAAACGTACGGGCAATTCAAGGACAAGATTGATGTGCGCATCTGGCGACGTGGCGGGCGCACATTGGACAAGGCATTCGCGCAGAAGCTGTTTAACGTGATCAACGACAGGGAGGACATCCTCCGTCGGCTGATACGCAACTGCGCTTATCTCAAATACGTGGAGGGGCGCCTCGGGGATAGAGTATTGCTCGCAGATGAGATCTTGAGGTGAGAAGCTGTCCTTGTAGTAATTCCTTTTGCTATCAGAGGTGACTTTGTAAACCCCTTCATAGAGAGGACGTTCTCCGCCGGCTGATACGCAACTGCGCTTATCTCAAATACGTGGAGGGGCAGCTGGGGGATAGAGTACTGCTCGCGGATGAGATCCTGAGGTGATCATTTGGGGCCGTTTTTCTTCTTCATTGCCGCTTGCCACCAATAATGACCTCGCAAGCTGCTTTGGCTCCTTGCAACTCTGGAGTTCTGGTCCTCTAGTGCAGATTGATTTTGTAATGCCAGCCTCCACCAGAGTTGTCTACAAGGGCAACATCAATAGGCAGAGAGGCTCATTCTGTTTCTCCGCTTTCTTGTAACTCCGAAAGCCCCAACCATTTTCCGCTATCTCGATTGTCTCCCAAACCTTTCACGGACCTCCTCCCTGCCTGTCAATTCCAGGGACGGCTTCTGTGTCAACCTAGCTGACACTCCCCTGTGCCCGCTGAACGTGGTAACCAATCTGCAAGAAGCGGTGTGGGATGCTTCATGAGACGCCTTAAAAATTCAACCTTTACACCCCGAATCTCCTCCCTGCTTTTTTTATATCTTAGGGATGGCTTCTGTGTAAATCTAGCTGACACGCCCCTGTGCCCGCTGAACGTGGTGACCAATCTGCAAGAAGCCGTGTGGGATGCTGACGTCATCATCAACGGCCTGCCGTCCACCGAGACCAGATCCGTGTTCCGCCAGATCGGGCTCTTCTGGCGGGAGAGACGGCGGCCGCCAGCTGTCATCGTGTCATTGGCCAAGGGCGTGGAGGCTGCTATGGAACCTGAGCCGCACATCATGACACCGACGCTCATGATTCATCAAGAGAGTGAGTGGGATTTGCTGAACAGAGAAGCGAGTGGTTGGTGATGGAGAAAGTGGGTCATTGTTAAAACAGTGCTGTAGTTGAGGGTTTTATACTGTAAGTTGACCGCCCCTACATCAACTTGTTGTTTTCTTCCCATCCTCCCTTCGGCCTCCTGTTCCCCCCCACCCCAATCCCCAGCTGGCGTCCCTATGGAGAACATACTGTATCTTGGAGGCCCTAACATCGCAGCCGAGATTTACAATAAAGAGTACGCCAACGCGCGCCTATGTGGCGCCGCCACGTGGCGCATTCCCATGGCAGCATTCCTCCGCCAGCGCAACTTCATAGTCTGGGACAACAGCGACTTAGTCACCCACGAAGTCATGGGTGGGCTAAAAAATGTATATGCGATCGGAGCGGGGATCGTTGCGGGTTCGACGCGGGACAGTGCGACGTCGAAATCGGTGTATTTCGCGCATAGTACGAGCGAGATGATCTTCGTTACACACGTGTTAACAAAGGAGCCGGAAAGGCTTGCTGGGCCGTTGTTGGCGGACACGTATGTGACTTTACTGAAGGGGAGGAACGCTTGGTACGGGCAGCAGTTGGCGGAGGGGAAGTTGACGCCTGAGATGGGCGATATGGTGGAAGGCAAGGGGCTCATTCAGGTGAGACTGGAAAGAATAGGTGGAGTGCAGTAGGGAAGATGTTTTTTTCGGGGAATTAGCGGATTGAAGCATGTTTCGTGGAAGTGGTGGAACGCGTGGTACGGGCAGCAGCTTGCGGAAGGGAAAGCTGACAGCATAAATGGGCGATATGGTGGAAGGCAAGGGGCTGATTCAGGCGAGAACGGTTGATCTGGTGGAAGGCAAGGTAGTGTCAGCAGTGGCGGCCTTTCATACAGTGCTGAGTGAACCGGCCTATAAGGTGTCTCACCCCATCAATAGGGACCCCGTGCCTCCATCCAGCTCTCTGCCTGCCCCGTTCTCCTTGTTCACTGCCAACACCCATTTTTCTCCCTCTGTTCTCCCATCCGCACCAGGGTGTGTCAGCAGTGGCAGCCTTTCATACAGCGCTGAGTGAATCCCGTCCTATAAGGTGCCTCACCCCATCAATAGGGACCTCGTGCCTCCATCCAGCTCTTCCCAATTCCGCGTCCACCATTTTTCTGCTCCCCCTGTCACCCCCTTGCTCGTCTATTCTCTCCAGGGAGTGTCAGCAGTGGCGGCGTTTTACACGGTGTTGAGTGAACCGGCCTACAAGGTGCCCCACCCCATCACCAACGAACTCGTGGCGCCCATTGAGCTCTGCCCCATACTGCAGACGCTCTACCACATCCTGCACGTGCGGTGAGTGTTAATGTATGCTCTTATGCAGTCCCACATGCACTGTGTACCGGACACTGTCCACCGTGTTAACATCTTACCCATGCTAACGCGGTGCAGCAAAGGCCATACTGCATCATCCTGAGAACATGCGCTAAGGGATGAGAACATGTACGACCCCACACAGCACATTACTTGTTGCGAGTCTCGTTTTGATAGATTTCCCTGCCTTGCCGCGTTCCCCTCCTCCCCCAGTGACCTCCCTTGTGAAGCGATTTTGGACACGCTAAGGGACGAGAACATGTATGACCCGGCACAACGCATAGCAAGCTATGAGTCTAATCAGTATCTTCTCCTGTCTCCCCACCCCGAATCCCCCAGTGACCTGCCATGTGAAGCCATTCTAGACACGCTAAGGGACCAGAACATGTAGGACCCGACACAACGCATAGCCACTCCTGCCGCTGTTAATTTCAACTCCCTCCCCATTTGTCCCCACACCCCGTCCCCTCCGTCCCCAGTGATCTGCCATGCGAAGCCATTCTAGACACGCTAAGGGATGAGAACATGTATGACCCGGCGCAGCGCATAGCCACTGCACCAGAGCGGTGTTATGTGCCCAAGCTGCTGGACCAGCATCCCAGCAGCAACGACTTGAGTGATTCTGCTGCCCAGGCTGTGAATGCATTGAGACTGTGAAAACTGTACCAGAGTTGGCATGGCAGTCTAGAAAGGATTGTAAGCCACTGCACCGGAGCGGTGTTATGTGCCCAAGCTGCTGGATCAGCACCCTAGCAGCAACGACTTGAGTGACGCTGCTGCCCACGCTGTGAATGCACTGAGGCTGTGATTGTGAACACCAGAGTTGGCAGTTAAGGAGCATGCGTTCTATGCCTCTGCACCCGAGCGGTGTTATGTTCCCAAGCTGTTAGACCAACACCCCAGCAGCAACGATTTGAGTGATGCTGCTGCCCACGCTGTGAATGCACTGCGGCTGTGATTGTGAATAGCGGAGTTGGCAGTTCAAGAACACATGTTCTATGCCTCTGCACCCAAGCGGTGCTATGTTCCCAAGCTGCTAGATCAACACCCCAGCAGCAATGACTTGAGTGGCACTGCTGCCCACACTGTGAATGCACTGCGATTGTAAAAACTGGTACCAGAGTTGGCAGTTAAAAACATGTGTATAAGCAATCCCCACACAAGTGAGATGCCACTACCGCCGCCAATACTCCCTAAGCTGCGCAATATGACCTAACAACGCATCTTTCCCATCCCCCGTCACCGCACTAGTCATCACCCAAGGCGGCAGCGCATCACGACTCCACTCAACTCCACTACCGCTGCCAATACTCCCTCAGTTGTGCAATATGACCCAACAGAGCATCCTTCCCCTCCCCGGTAACTGCACTCGTCATCACCCACGGCGGCAGCTCAGCGTAGCACTCCGCCAACTATTGTATTGCAGCCGCCCCACCACAGGACGCCACAAAGCACCACACCACACCATACCAGACCACACCAAACCCCACCACTACCGCCGCCAGAACTCCCTGAGCTGTGCAATATGGGCTAACAATGCGTCCTTCCCCTCCCAGTCACCGCGCTCGTCATCACCCACGGCGGCAGCTCAGCATAGCACTCCGCCAGCTCTGTATTGTTACATCCCAACCACACACCACCGCACAGCACCACGTCACTACCGCCACCAGTACTCCCTCAGCTGTGCTATATGGGTCAACAGAGTATCTTTTCCCTCCCCTGTCACCACACTCGTCATCTCCCACGGTGGCAGCTCAGCGTAGCACTGCGCCAGCTTTTGTACTGTGACAGCCACACCACAGGACACCACACAGCACCATGCCTCACCGCACCACACCATATCCCACCATTACCGCCGCCAGTACTCCCTGAGTTGTGCAATATGACCTAACAGCGCGTCCTTCCCCTCCCCTGTCACTGCACTCGTCATCACCCATGGCGGCAGCTCAGCGTAGCACTCCGCCAGCTCAGCGCGGAACAGCGCCGCGTTGACAGCTGGCGGGCGGCCGTTCCTCCGTGCCTTCTTCTGGCGATCGCACTTGGTGAACACGACCGTGAGGGGGATCTAGGGGAAGGAGATGGGGGGGGGAGGATGGAAGGAAAATGCATGAAGTAAAACAAACACCTTCTCTCGTGCCCTGATGGCCTTCTTGCGGTGGGTGCAAGTGGTGAAGACAGCAGGGGAGGGGATCTGGGGAGCAGGGGAAGAGGAAGGGGGAAGATGGGAGCACACAGCGCCGCGTTGACAGCTGGCGGGCGGCCGTTCCGCCGCGCCTTCTTCTGGCGGTCGCACTTGGTGAACACGACAGTGAGGGGGATCTGGTGGGGGGAGGAGGGGGAGGACACACAAGGAATCTAGTGTAAGCACCTCTCTTTCTGGCCTTGTGCCCTTCTGACCTTCTGCCTGGCCTTCTTCTGGCGATCGCACTTGGTGAACACCACGGTGAGGGGGATCTGGGGGGAGAGGGGAAGAGAATACGTGAAGGTATCAGGGTAAGAACCTCTCCTTCTGGCCTTCTGCCCGTATGCCCTCGTGCCCTCCTTACGTTCCCCCTGGCCTTCTTCTGGCGATCGCAGTTGGTGAACACGGCGGTGAGGGGGATCTGGGGAAGGAGGAGGGTAGAGGAAACGGGGGTAGAGGGGAGGTGGCTCACGTTGGCCAAATCGCACCTCTCCCCCGGGCCTTCTTCTGGCGATCGCAGTTGGTGAACACGACGGTGAGGGGGATCTGGGGGGAGAGATGAGTGAGAAAAGGAGAGAGTTACGAGAAGGGGAAGAATGGGGACACATGCAAGGGTGTAGAAAAGACAACCCCCCTTCGTCCCTCGTTGTAAATTTCTCCATACTGCCCCTCTGCAGATTCGAGAGACGCCCCTTGTGCACTTGTTGTCACGCCCCCAGTGAAGGTGACACATGGTGAAGGTGACAGTGGCACCAGTTCAGAGAGACTTATTCAACTGCCCCTCTCTTAGAGGCCACACCACAACAGTGGTTCTTTTTAGACGTCTCAAAGTGACACCACACCACAACAGAGGTTTTCGACAACAGACTCATCTCATCAACTGAGATGAACCAGACCATTTAGCGACACAGCACCCACCTTGTTTCTTCCAGCCAGTCAGCGCACTCCATGTCGATGGCTTGTGGGGGAACAGTAGCACCAAAATCAGCAACACAGTGAGCAGGTTGGTGCGCGATGGCCAACAAAAGTCAATCCAAGTCAACCCAAGTCAACCCAGGACCTGGGTCCCAGCCCACCTTGTTCCTCCCCAGCCAGTCAGCGCATTCAATGTCAATAGCTTGCGGGGGAATGGTAGCATCCACCAGCAGCAACACCGTGAGCAGGTTGGTGCGCGACGGTCAACCAAAGTCAACCCAGGTCAACCCAGGTCAAGGACACCCACCTTGTTCCTTCCCAGCCAGTCAGCGCACTCCACGTCGATGGCTTGAGGCGGAATGGTAGCATCCACCAGCAGCAGCACGGTGAGCAGGTTGGTGCGCGATGTTCAACCGAAGTCAACCAAAGTCAACCCAAGTCAACGCCACCCACCTTGTTCCTCCCTAGCCAGTCAGCGCATTCAATGTCAATGGCTTGAGGCGGAATGGTGGCATCGACCAGCAGCAGCACGGTGAGCAGGTTGGTGCGCGAGGTGAAGTAGGCCTTGGTAAAGGCATTCCACTCGGTGCGAATGGCATTGGGTGCAACCGCGTATCTGGTACAGGAGGGAAGGAAGGAAGGACAACAGCGAGCAGACAAAGAAGCAGCAGCAGCACGGTGAGCAGGATGGTGCGCGAGGTGAAATAGGCCTTGGTGAAAGCGTTCCACTCCGTGCGAACGGCATTAGGTACCACAGCATAGCTGCACGAATGGGGACGACAGGGGAGGGAATAGAACGACCACCACCACCATCAGCAGCAGCAGCAGCAGCAGCAGCAGCAGCACGGTGAGCAGGTTAGTGCGCGATGTGAAGTAGGCCTTGGTAAAAGCGTTCCACTCTGTCCTTATGGCGTTAGGTGCCACTGCATAGCTGGTAGTGGGAAGACAGGGGATGGCATAGCAGCAGCAGCAGCACGGTGAGCAGGTTGGTGCGCGAGGTGAAGTAGGCCTTGGTGAACGCATTCCACTCCGTGCGGATGGCATTGGGTGAGACA
Organism: Closterium sp. Yama58-4; assembly: GCA_947470075.1. Taxonomy (NCBI): domain Eukaryota; kingdom Viridiplantae; phylum Streptophyta; class Zygnematophyceae; order Desmidiales; family Closteriaceae; genus Closterium; species Closterium sp. Yama58-4. Next base: position 628,134 of record CANIUD010000142.1, read on the forward strand.
GCGTATCTTGCATTAGCAGGATGGGGCATGACACGTTGGAGAAAGGGAGGGTCAGCAGCAGCATCAGTAGCAGCAAATCGGTGAGCAGGTTGGGGCGAGCGGTGAAGTATGCCTTGGTGAACGCATTCCACTCCGTGCGTATGGCATTGGGTGCAACGGCGTATCTGGCATGTGGAGGAAAGAAGGGGAATAACAGCAACGGTAGCAGCAGCACGGTGAGCAGGATGGTGCGAGAGGTGAAGTAGGCCTTTGTAAAAGCGTTCCACTCTGTTCGGATGGCGGTGGGTGCCATTTTTGAGGCGCCTCAAAAGGATGGCGGTGGGTGCCACTGCATATCCTTTTGAGGCGCCTCAAAAGTCGGATGGCGGTGGGTGCCACTGCATATCTGCAGGAATGGAGAGGAAAGGAGCGGGGGGACAACAGCATCAGCAAACAAAGAAGAAGCGGCAGCGGCAGGAGCAGCAGACGCAGCAGCAGTGCCAGTGGCAGCAACAGCAGCAGCAGGAGGAGGAGGAGGAGGAGGAGGAGGAGGAGGAGGAGGAGGAGGAGGAGGAGGAGGAGGAGGAGGAGGAGGAGGAGGAGGAGGAGGAGGAGGAGGAGGAGGAGGAGGAGGAGGAGGAGGACAATGGAGTAGCAACAGCAATAACCGTCACTCACTCACCCATAGCCTGGCAAATCCACGAGATACCAGGAGTCGTTGATAAGGAAGTGGTTTATCAGCTGTGTCTTGCCTGGGGGCCAGAATGGGGTACAGAAAGAGGAAACGGGGCATGGGCAAAGGGGAAAGGGAAATGGGGAAGAGGGAAGGGGAAAGGGGGAAATGGGGAAAATGGGAGAATGGGGGAAGGGAGGACGGGGAGAGGAAGGAGAGAGGAAAGTGGATACCACAGAGACTTTGGATGGTTAATCAGCATGTTGATGAGGGAGGATTGCAATGAACCCTAAATTTCAAACCCCTGAACCCTACACAACTCCAGCCCTAAACCTTCAACCCTACCCAGCTCACCTTTTTTCTTAGACGATTGAGGTGGCCTTTCATGATTGGTCGGTATGTTGATGAGGGACGATAACGATCACAGCAAGGGGGGGCGTCACGAGTAACGACCGAAACCCTCAAACCCTTCCACCCAATACCCTTTACTTTGAGCGCTTCTGGTTTCTTGAACGCCCGTTCAAGCCCTTGGAACGTGGTCAGCATTTTTATGAGGGACGATTTTTATGAGGACGAATTGGTCAGCACTTTGGAAGCAAGGGAGAACGTTGAAACCCACGCCTTCAAACCCTAAGCCTTAACGCCAACAACTCTCTAATCATCAACCCTACTCACCTGGTTTCTTGGACGTCTGTGCTAGCCCCTTATGATTCGTAAGCATGTTGATGAGCGACGATTTCCCCACATTGGAAGCAATGGAGAACTGTTGAACCCAGAACCCGACCCTAAACCTTGATGCTAGGGAAACCCTCAGATCATCAAATCAACCCTACTCGCCTGGTTTCTTGGACGTTTGTGCGAGCCCCTTGTGATTCGTCAGCATGTTGATAAGGGAAGATTTCCCCACGTTGGACCGGCCAATCACAGCAAACTCCGGGATCTTGGTATCCTTAGGGCACTGCGCCACGCTGCTGCTGCTCTTCACAAATACTGCCGATTTCACTTTCACCTGCGGGACTTGCAACTTGAGCCCAAACCTATAAACCTTAAAAGCTAAACCCTTAAAACCCTGAACCTCTCCAAGCTGAACTTTATTCACCTGGTTTCTTGGAAGTCTGTGCAAGCCCCTTGTGATCCGTCAGCATGTTGATGAGGGAAGATTTCCCCACATTCGACCGGCCAATCACAGCAAACTCCGGGATCTTGGTATCCTTAGGGCACTGTGCCACGCTACTGCTGCTCTTCACAAATACTGCCGATTTCACCCGCGGGGCTTGCCGCCCGGGCCGGAACTTTCAACGCCTCAAACCCTAAACCCTCAATTTTTAAAACCTTCAAAGCTGAACTTTACTCACCTGGTTTCTTGGACGTCTGTGCAAGGCCCTTGTGATTGGTCAGCATGTTGATAAGCGACGATTTCCCCACGTTGGACCGGCCAATCACAGCAAACTCCGGGATCTTGGTATCCTTGGGGCACTGCGCCACGCTGCTGCTGCTCTTCACAAATACTGCCGATTTCACTTTCACCCGCGGGGCTTGCGTATCGAGCCAGAACGTTTAAAGCCTCAAACCCTAAACCCTTAACTTCTCCAAGCTGAACTTCACTCACCTGGTTTCTTGGAAGTCTGTGCGAGCCCCTTATGATTGGTCAGCATGTTAATGAGGGAAGATTTCCCCACATTGGATCGACCAATCACAGCGAATTCAGGTATCTTGGTATCCTTGGGGCACTGCGCCACGCTGCTGCTGCTCTTCACAAATACTGCCGATTTCACCCGCGGGGCTTGCCGCCCGGCCGGAACTGAGGTGCATTTTGAGACGTCTCAAAAGCCGATTTCACCCGCGGGGCTTGCCGCCCGGCCGGAACTGAGGTGCATTTTGAGACGTCTCAAAAGCCGATTTCACCCGCGGGGCTGCCGCCCGGGCGGAACTGAGGTGCATTTTGAGACGTCTCAAAAGCCGATTTCACCCGCGGGGCTTGCCGCCCGGCCGGAACTGAGGTGCATTTTGAGACGTCTCAAAAGCCGATTTCACCCGCGGGGCTTGCCGCCCGGCCGGAACTGAGGTGCATTTTGAGACGTCTCAAAAGCCGATTTCACCCGCGGGGCTTGCCGCCCGGCCGGAACTGAGGTGCATTTTGAGACGTCTCAAAAGCCGATTCACCCGCGGGGCTTGCCGCCCGGCCGGAACTGAGGTGCATTTTGAGACGTCTCAAAAGCCGATTTCACCCGCGGGGCTTGCCGCCCGGCCGGAACTGAGGTGCATTTTGAGACGTCTCAAAAGCCGATTTCACCCGCGGGGCTTGCCGCCCGGCCGGAACTGAGGTGCATTTTGAGACGTCTCAAAAGCCGATTTCACCCGCGGGGCTTGCCGCCCGGCCGGAACTGAGGTGCATTTTGAGACGTCTCAAAAGCCGATTTCACCCGCGGGGCTTGCCGCCCGGCCGGAACTGAGGTGCATTTTGAGACGTCTCAAAAGCCGATTTCACCCGCGGGGCCTGCCGCCCGCGCGGCAGCACCAGACTGCCCGTGGAGAGACTTTTGAGTCGACTCAAAAGTCACCCGCAGGGCTTGCCGCCCGGGCCGGAACTTTCAAAGCGTCAAACCCTAAACCCTCAATTTCTCAAACCTTCAAAGCTGAACTTTACTCACCTGGTTTCTTGGACGTCTGTGCGAGCCCCTTATGATTCGTCAGCATGTTGATAAGCGACGATTTTCCCACATTGGACCGACCAATCACAGCAAACTCCGGGATCTTCGTATCCTTGGGGCACTGCGCCACACTGCTGCTGCTCTTCACAAATACTACTGGCGATCCCTCCCCCCCACTCCTCCCCCAGGCTTGCAACTCAAGCCTTAAGACTTCAAAGCTGAACCTCAAGCACTCAAATCCCAACCCCAACAAGCTCACCAGGTTTCTTGGAGGTCTGAGCTAGCCCCTTATGATTGGTCAGCATGTTGATGAGCGACGATTTCCCCACATTCGACCGACCAATCACAGCAAACTCCGGGATCTTGGTATCCTTAGGGCACTGCGCCACACTGCTGCTGCTCTTCACAAATACTGCCGATTTCACTTTCACCCGCGGGGCTTGCGTATTGAGCCAGAACGTATAAACCTTGAAACCTAAACCCTCAAAACCCTGAACCTCTCCAAGCTGAACTTCACTCACCTGGTTTCTTGGAAGTCTGTGCGAGCCCCTTATGATTGGTCAGCATGTTAATGAGAGAAGATTTCCCCACATTGGACCGGCCAATCACAGCAAATTCGGGTATCTTCGTATCCTTAGGGCACTGCGCCACACTGCTGCTGCTCTTCACAAACACTGCCGATTTCACCCGCGGGGCTTGCCGTCCGGGCGGCAGCACCAAACTGCCCGTGGAGAGCTCCTGTTCTGACTCAGCAAGGGCTCGTTCCACCTCAGCATCGCCTCCTTCCCACTCGCCTTCGTCCTTTTCCTCCCAATCGTCCTCCTCTTCGAAGTCCCCCTCGTTATAGTCACGCCTCTCCTCCCCCAATGGAACATATCGTTCCTCAAGCCCCTCAAACCTAACTCCCGAACCTCCAGTGGTTCGTCTCTCCCGAAACTGCAAGGAATCAGCCTCCGGTCCGCCTTGCTGCTTCGGAGCTGGTCTGGCAGGAGGGTTGGAGCTAGGTTTAGCAGCCGGTTTGGGTTTTGTGCCACCCTTGGGATTACCATGGGGTCTGCTCTTAGTACTTTTAGTAGTCTTGGTGCTCTTAACAGCCTTACTCTGACTGCTGCTACTGCCCGTACTTTTGGGCCTATTTTCCGTCTTCCCCCCCTCGCGACTGCGTACGCTGCTGCCGCTGCTGCTCCCAAAACCACGGCCACTGCTGCTGCTGCTGCTGCTGCTGCTGCCGCTGCTTCGGATGCTTATTCTGGAGTTACCCGGAGTAACCGAAGGTGTTGCTGGGGTGGCTACTAACACTGACACGCCCGAAAATGGAGAAGATTTAACGTCCAGAAAATTATGGAGTGGAAAAAGAGCGTTCTGTTGTGAGAAAATCCCGAATCTAGAACGACAACTGAGGTGAGCCGCAGAACTGGCTAGAGCTGACGTGGCAACGGCTGACGTGGAACGACCTAGAGGGAGCGGGGACATTGCTGCGAAGGTGGTGTGCGAGTGTTGAGATCGGCTCAAGGAGCGGCGCGGTGCTCCGGAGATGGTGGGAACGTTGCGCGCGAGTGGCTGCTGCGCGGATTCAGATGTCACACCACGCGAATTTTGAAGGGCCTTAGAAGACGTCACGAAACGCGATGCGACAGAGAGGTTCGGAATGCTGCGCGCAAGTAGGGTCGGAATGCTGCGCGCAAGTAGGGTCGGAATGCTGCGCGCAAGTGGCTGCTGCGCGGAGGCAAGCGCGCGCAAAGCGGCAGTCACGACGAGAGACCGCGAGTCGCGCAGGAAGGAGGTTGCGGGATCGGCGGCGAGGGATCGTGCGAAGCGCGGGAGTAACATTCAGACGAGCCGGCGGGGAGTGCTCGGCGCAGGAGGGAGCGTCTTTGAGACGTCTCAAAAACACTTTATTATCGCGGAGCGCGGGAGTAACATTCAGACGAGCTGGCGGGAAGAGTACGGAGCAGGGGGTAGCGTCTATGGTAGCGCAAGAGGCGGCATCAAACGCGAGTCTAGCCGATTACCTACGGTTGCTCGAGTCCCCCAAACCGTTCTTTGAAATCGCTTGCATGTGAACTGAATGGCTTGGGGGACCGAGAGGATGTTTCCATACTTTTCTGTCCCCCAGAATCCAAGTGCCACGTGCGCCAATAGGTTGCAAACCATCCCACAACGCAGAGTCGTTCGGGATATTCATTGAGTCTCAAATAATCGGAAAAATCCATGTGAAGACATCAGCCGTGAGTTACACACATAGCGAACTATTCTTTCGCCTTTTACTAAAGAATACCGTGTGTGTTCCTCGCTAAGCGGCATATCACAATTTTTGGAGTGCCCCTAACGGGGCGCAACAAATGAAATATGAAACGGGATAAAAAGAGAGCTACTCACCCCATGCTCCAAGGATGGGCTGTTGTTGAAGCCTGAAATATGGTGGTTGGCCAATTCGTGAAACTGAAAACGTCCCATGGTTCAATGAAATGGCCAAATTTGTATGGTCACCCTGGGTATGGTCACACACGCTAGCCCAGCAGCAAGTTTGCATTCGAGGAAATTGGTGATGCCATGTCACTCTCACACCCTTCATAGTACTGAAGTTTCAATCCCATATTTTGACAATATACTGGATCTAGTTCAATCTTCAGCTCTGATCCAACGCTCTCTACTGGAGGAGAGGACCTTACAGTAGTTGCACAAGCCACCTGGTCGCTGCAGCAAAATGTACTATGTATTTCTTTTTATAAGCTAAGCTGCACCCTTTAACTATTAGCCACACCTAATAAAGGTGGCAACCAAACTCTGTTGCCAGTGCTACCCACTGTACACCTTTTCAATCTAAGCTCGTGCTGAACTAATGGCCACAACATCAATAATATCAACCTCGCATCACCACCACCACCACCATGTGCACTACGCTTATTCTTCCCCGCACCGCCACCGCTCATATCACAGTTGCTGTCGTTGCTGTCGCGGCTGGAGCTGCTGTTGCTGTTTCTAGAAGCCGCGTTTTGAGCGTTTCTTAGCCCTTGGGCGTCCACACCACACCACGTGGTGGCATCCTCGGCAGATCTAAGCTGCTCCTGGGCTGATGGCCACAACATCAATAATATCCACCTCGCCGTCATCACCACCACCACGTGCACTGCGCTTATTCTTCCCCGCGCTCGGACCTCTCTTGCTGTCTCCGCTGCCGCTGCTGTTGGTGCTGCTAGCAGCAGAGCTTTGAGTTTTTTTGGGGAATCCCCAGCCCTTGGGCGTCCACACCACGTGGTGGCATCCCCGGCAAATCAGCAGCTCGCGCCGCGGGCCGATGAAACGAACTCCACACGAGGGGCAATCACCCTGGGAGAAAAGGCGAGGATGGGAGAAAAAGCGAGTTAGAAACTTTGTGAGGGGGGAACGGAAGCAGGGGACGCTGTGAAATAGGTTCAGCATCAAAATCTACCATCAACAAAAACATACCGTGAGGAAAATCACACACAGAAAGTTTCGGGTAGCAAGCAGCGGAGAGGAATATCGCATAGCAAAGCCTGGGCTTGAAAATGATACAAGCAGTACCTCAACGAAAGCTGCTTTGGCGAGCGCCCGGGCGAGCAGAGGGAGCAGCGGGACGATGCAGAGCGACCAGAGGAAGATCTGCGCTAGCCAGCCTGAGATGAGCAGCCACGCAAACGCCACGAACTGAGGGAGGGAGGGAGGAGAGAGAGAGGAAAATGTGCGAGAGGGAAGACGTGAGAAGAGAATGCGAGGCTTCTCAAGCTCGAGCCAGCCCGAGATGAGCAGCCAAGGGAACACCATGAACTGAGGGAGCGGGGAAGGACCAATGGCGATTCACACGAGAAAATGCAAGATCGGCGATGCAGGAAGAGAGTGAGGGGGTTGAGAAGGGCGTGAAGGGAGTGGAGGAGGAGAAAAGGGGGAGGAGGATGGGGAGCGGAGACGATGAGTACGAACGAGAATGAGAGTAGCGAGGAGCGCAAGACTGGCAACGCGATGAGAGACAGCAGCGAGGGTAGCAGCGATGAGACAGCAGTGAGGGGTTGGAGAACCTACCATGACGAGCTGACCGGCTGGCGTGGTTGCGCAGCAAGGAGCAAAATAGCAGAGCGATGAGAGACAGCAGAGCGGGAGCAGCTGAATGCGGCAAGGAGAGACAGCAGTGAGGGTCTGAAGAGCATACCATGACGAGCTGGCCGGCCGGCGTGGTTCTGAACTCCGCCCACCGCTTCAGATACTGCGGGGGCACGCGCGGGAGGGGGGGACGGGGAAAGACGAGGGGGAAGCGGGAGAGGGGAGTCGGGGAAAGAGCGGGCATACGGAAAAGAGTAAGGCAGGAGAAGCTAGGCTGCAGTTGCCAAGCTGAGGGAAGCGCTGCAAGAGAAGGAATTGGAGTCAGAGAAGCTGCAGACGCTCTCCAAGGATCTGGAGGAGAGCCAGGCTGCAAATGCCAAGCTGAAGGAGGCGCTGCAGGAGAGAAGGCGGCTTCTAGCTTGGCAATTGCAGCCTGGCGCTCTTTCAGCTCCTTAGAGAGCGCCGCCAGGGAAAACGTATATCGATTAACGAATATCTGACTGCTAAGAAGGGTTACTTGAGTTTACGCTCAGGATGCCACCGGGTGATAGGGATACGGTGAAAGGCAGGGCAGGGAAAAAGGGGGGGAGCGGGAGGGGAGCTGGGGGGTGGGAGTGCGGAGAAGAGAAGCAGTGTGCGGACGGTGGTAGGAGGGGACAGCACAGCTTTTAGAGAATATTCTCCGTTTCCGCAATACCTTTGGTAGTTGGTACTGTATCTCCTTGATCATGTCTCGCATTCTTTGTCGGATCCGCAAGTTACAGTCCACGTCGTACGCCGCACTGACCACCGCGCGTTTCATCTCCTCCACTCTACTTGAAACCCCGAACTGCGCGTCGAACCGAAACGCGTGCCTTTCCGCCTCGAACGCGACCTCCTCGAGCCGCTCGTTCGCCGCGCCCACCGCGTCCCGCGCCTTTCCGCGCAAGTCATTCTCGCGCTCAAACTCCGCCACCTTGCTCTGCGCGCAGCGCAAAGCCCCCGCCGTGCCGTCCGCTATTTTGCGCAGCGCCACCTTAGACTGCTTCTTGGCGGAGCGGAAAGCGCGGGAAAGCTCCTCCTGTAGCTCCTCGGGGTTGAGATTAAAAGGCGGCTCGTCAGGGCCAGATCCCGCTGCGGGGAAGTCGGCGGCGGAGGCGGCGGCGGCTGATGCAACGACGCGCGGGACGGCGGACGAGGACACGGTGCGGAGGCCGGGTGGAAGCGCGCCGGGGGGATGCGAGAAGCGGGTTGAGGGCGGGATGGGCGCAGTGGTTGATATCGAGAGGCGGGAGGTTGATCCTTTGAAGGGTGGCGACCAGAGGGTCTGACGAGACGAGGACGACGAAAGGCCGGGCTGCGACGATTTTAGGTTTAGCTTAGACGACGCTATGGGTGACGTGAGGTCGAGTCGGGCCGCCATTGCGCTCTGATACAAAGTGTGCGAGCTACGTGGAAGAAGGTGGTGAACGGTTAGAGGACCAGCTCTGTAGCTGCGGACCAGCAAACTGCACCTACCGAGTCAATACCAACAATGCTCGCGGCTGATCAAATAAGCACGCAGCTTGGCCAGCTCCACGGTTCGCTACCTCCCGCCGTAGTCTATAATAGCGTTTGCGACAACGATTCTCCACGATCTCTGGAACCTACTAACGTAGGTGCTCCTTCACTGGAAAGTAGCAATTTCTGAAAAGGAAGCACCGAAACGAAGCGACAAGAAACCCTCACCATTTCTACGAACCCAAACGAAGCGGCAACCGAAAGCATCTTCAGCTCAGCATTCGCTATATGTCGTTAGGCCAGCCGTTTTCTGACTGAACCGAAGAGATATCGTTACCCGTTTTCGTTGTTTTTCGTGTATCCAAGCGAAGCGAATCGCGGTCCGAAAGCTGCTGTATCCAAGCCTGGCTGGCATGATCCACCAGAAAGGCAGTCACGTGTAACTGCGAAGCGTCACTGGCTCGAACCCGCGACTCTAGTTTTATCCACGTCACTATTCGCATTGGCTACGAATCCTCTCAACTCTCAATCTGTTCCAACCGTGGCACATGTGGCCGCGTGGACGGATCGATCACTGCCAGACAGATCTTCGGGAGCGTGTGAACCGCGTCAGTACACGTCACTAATCGCAATGTTGACGGAGAAATTCGGCTCTGACGAGCGTCGATATTCTGTGCTGGCGTGGACGTGCCTTGTCGTTGTGTGCTGGTGCGTGATCCATTCAATTTACCAATCGCATAATCGATTAGAGTCCACGTCATAATACACAACTCAAAAGAAGTACAGCTCGACAGAGCGTACAAGAACGAAGAATTAAAATCCTTTATAGCTAAGCATGCTGAATCAAAATACTCCACAACTCCTTAGTTAACAACATATGAATGTATGAGCAGCAACACGGTTGATGAATAGCAAAAATGAATTTCAGGCTTTCAAATTGTGAAACTTGAACTCTGATTTTGAAATTCATTTTCTACTGTTCGTAAGTTTCCCATACAATCATGGCATGGCTGAATGTGAGAGAAATTTTCCGCCTCTACTCTTGTAGCGAGGCTTCTTGTCACAACTGCTCCTTATCTTAGGGAATCACGTGGGCGGAGTTCCCTTGAAACGTACCACGTGGGAAGCTAGAATTCCGTACCCACGTGATAACCATCCACGTCGGAACAGGCCTTGGGATTTGCACAGATTCCGTATGGGATCCTTGAGTACCGAAGGGTTGCTCCTTCCACCTTTTCCTTGGTCATAAAAGCAAAGCCCATTCTTGTGAGAAGCCGCAGGAACGACTGGCTTGTCCAGGTGTGTGAGCCTGGATCTTTCTCGTTCCACTCCGCTCGCCAAAACTTACCCCTCTCCCACGCCTTCCACCTCCATTGCTCGCATTTCGCCCGATCCGCATCGGCCGCGGCCGATCCGTGTTATCCAGTCCCGATCCCATTAATTACCACTGAAACCGTCCCCGAGATTTCCATCCAATTGGTCCCGCCATCGCATCTCACCGCATCCAGCCGCATCTCACTGCACTGCACCGAATTCTGACGTTTCCTGCCGCATTCCATTCCTGTAATTCACCTCGCTCACCCGCAAGCAAAACATGGCTCCGTCACGCCGGTTGCACACTCTGATCCGCCGCGCGCTCAACCACAGCCGCCACAACCACAGCCTGATTTCTCGTCACGCTTCCGCGCCGTCCCCTTCTTCCGCTGCGCTGGGTCCGCTGCCGGCGGCCCGCGCGCTTCCGCCTCTGTGCCGCGGATTCGCTTCCGCCTCCGCCGCTGGTGGTGGAAGCGGAGCCCCGCGCGCGCCGGCGACGGAGAGCGAGGAGCTGGGCGCGAGCCGCGTGGTGGAAGCGTCGTTGACGCTGGTGCGCGAGCGAGCGCGGCTCAAGGTAACCGTTGCTCACCTTAACCCCTTATTTCCCCTACCCTCCCCTCATTCCGCGTATCCCCCCTGTCCGCTTTCCCCCTGTCCCCTTTCCCTCAGCCCCACTTCTCCTTACCCCTCTTTTCCCTCAACTCCCCCAATTCTCTAACCCCTGCCTGGCCCCCTTCCACCTTGACATTCTGCCCCCCTGCCCCCTCCCACCTTGTCCCCCTACCTTCCTGTTCCCTTATCCGCTCAATCCCCAAACTCTTAATCCCAACTGCAAACAGTTCCTTTGTGATCCCCTGCGTCCCTTCCCCTTACCCTCCTGCCCCCCCGGTTTTTCCTCGTACACCACAGGCGGAGAAGGTGCGAGCAGCAGGGGGAGCAGAGGTGACAGCATGCCTGCTCGGAGTGCCTCTAGGCCACAACTCCAGCTTCCTGCAGGGCCCTGCCTTCGCCCCTCTTAGCCCACCCTCTCCTCTGTCTTCCTGCCCTCCTGTCCCCGTACCCCCTAACCTCCCACTTTGTTCCTTCTACCACAGGCGGAGAAGGTGCGAGCAGCAGGTGGGGCGGAGGCAACGGCATGCCTCCTGGGAGTGCCTCTAGGCCACAACTCCAGCTTCCTGCAGGGCCCTGCCTTCGCCCTCTTATCCCCCTTTCGCCTTCTCTCCCCTTTGCCCCGTGCCGGGTTGTGCTCTCTTGTACTGCAGGCAGAGAAGGTGCGAGCGGTAGGGGGAGCAGAGGCGACAGCGTGTCTGCTGGGAGTGCCTTTGGGTCACAACTCTAGCTTTCTGCAGGGCCCGGCCTTCGCCCCTCCCCGCATCAGAGAGGCGATTTGGTGTGGCTCCACCAACTCGTCCACAGAGGAAGGTGAGAGTTGACTAATGTTGACTGGCGTTGACTGGTCACTGGAGTTGACTGGAGCTGCAAACTAGGCGCCTCCCCGCATCCTAGTAGAGGCCGTTTGGTGTGGCTCCACTGAAACGTCCACGGAGGAAGGTGAAGGGCGGGTGAGAGAGGTTCGGTTCGAAAGTGAGTCAACCGAACTGAGCACAGCGAGTGGATCGATCGATCTTGTTCTCTTGTTTTGATTTACCATTCGCATCACCCTCTGTGCCCCTCTGATCTCCTTCCCACGCCCTCTGCTGCTCTCCACCGAGCAGGCAAGGATCTGAATGACATTCGCGTGCTCACAGACGTGGGGGATGTGCCCGTGCAGGTAAGGGGGGAGGGAACTACTGGTGCAGGTGGTATCTGGAGCAGGTGGTATCTGGAGCAGGTGGTATCTGGTGCAGGTAGTATCTGGTGCGGGTGATATCTGGTGCAGGAGGTATCTGGTGCAGGTGGTATCTGGTCCAGGTGGTATCTGGTGCGGGTGGTATCTGGTGCAGGTGGTATCTGGTGCAGGTGGTATCTGGTGCACGTGGTGTCTGGTGCAGGTGATGTCTGGTGCAGGTGGTATCTGCTGCTGGTGGTATCTGGTGCAGGTGGTATCTGGTGCAGGTGGTATCTGGTGCAGGTGGTATCTGGTGCGGGTGGTATCTGGTGCAAGTGGTGTATATTGGTATGATTGAAATGCTCATGCACCGTCCATGCATCCCACCCCATCCATACATCCCCCCCCCCCGACCACAACAGGAGATGCGGGACTGTGGGTTGGACGACAGCCGTCTCATGCGCACTGTGTCAGAATCTGTGCGCCTTGTGCTGGCTGAGGTAATTACCCTTAATGTATCAGACATCCGCGTGCGGGTTGGACGACAGTCGTCTCATGCGCACTGTGTCAGACTCCGCACGCCCGCACTCCATGTGCACGCATGCACGCACGCGCGCACGCACGCACGCACGCACGCACGCACGCGCACGCATGCACGCACACACAGACACTGTGTGTGACAGCCATCTCAATAGCACCGTGTCAGACTCCATGCGCCTCGTGCTGGCTGAGGTAATTACCCTTTGTCGAAGTATCAGACAATTGTGGGTTGGTGCTGGGAGGAGATCACTCCATCTCCTTCCCGGTGGTGCGGGCGGTTTCGGAGCATCTGGGCGGCCAGGTTGACATTCTTACTTCGACGCGCACCCAGACATCTACCACGCATTCGAGGGCAACCCCTTCAACTCCCATTCTTCCCCGTTCTCCACCATTCCGCCCCATATTCTGCCCCATTCTCTTCCCGTTCTCCCCCTTTCTCCCCCTTTCTCCCCCTCATCTTTCCCCAGTCCCCCCTAGCTCCACTCGTATTGGGAGGCGACCATTCAATCTCCTTCCCGGTGGTGCGGGCGGTATCAGAGCATCTGGGCGGCCAGGTTGACATTCTGCACTTCGACGCGCACCCAGACATCTACCACGCCTTTGAGGGCAACCACTATTCCCACGCCTCGCCCTTTGCTCGCATCATGGAGTCTGGAGCATGCCGGCGGCTGCTGCAGGTGAGATGAAAGGGTTGAGGGTTTGGGTTTGAAGTTTTAGGTTTAGGTGGGCATTCGGTCGATCAACGAGGGGGGCCGGAAGCATTCTCGGCCAAAAAACCTAACCCCTCTGTTACTGACGCCTTGCATCCATCCACCACCGCTCAGTGCTCGCAGGTGGGCACTCGGTCGATCAACGAGGAGGGGCGGGAGCAGGATAAGTGGGCGGATTGGTTTGAGGGATGATGCTCGTCACAGCATCCCAGGGTGGATAAAATCCGTCTCATATATGAGATGAGACCCTCCGTTATAACGGCCCTCCGTTCCAATCCGAGCCAGTGTGGGCACTGGCTTTCACAATCCGATGTGGCCTTCCCTCCTGTTGCTCCCAGGTGGGCATTCGGTCGATCAACGAGGAGGGGCGGGCGCAGGGCAGGCGGTTTGGCGTGGAGCAGTATGAGATGAGGCACTTCCACCGCAACCGAGAGATGCTGGAGAACCTGGTGGGTGGGAGGGATGCGAGGGTGATAGGTGCTGGGTGTGCTTACAATGATGGCTGTGAGGTGTGCTTTTGAGGCGCCTCAAGAGCAGGGCAGGCAGTTTGGAGCAGTATGAGATGAGAAGACACTTACCACCGCAACCGAGAGATGCTTGAGAACCTGGTGGGTGAGATGGTGGTGAGTGGTAGTGATGGGTGGTGATGGGTGTGCGCCGGTTACCTCCACTGACTTGTTGCATGGAGCAGTATGAGATGAGGCACTTCCACCGCAACCGAGAGATGCTTGAGAACCTGGTGGGTTGGGAGCGGTGGTGATGGGTGTGCTTGTACCGCAAGTAGTATGCATCTAGTGGGAGCTGAGCTGGGCTGGGCCTGGGTCTCCCCTTTTCATTTCTCAATAGGAGCTGCTGCAGGGGATGAAGGGGAAATACGCATCGATCGACATTGACTACCTAGATCCCGCCTTTGCTCCCACCTTGTGCCTCTCTTCCCCGTATCTGCTCATTCACCCCTCTCTACTCTACTCTACTCTCCACTCATCAGGAGCTGGGCCAGGGGGTGAAGAAAGTGTACTTGTCCATCGACATTGACTGCCTCGATCCCGCCTTTGCTCCGGGCGTCTCTCACATTGACCCATCTCCCCTCCCATCTCCCCTCCCATCTCCCCTCCCATCTCCCCTCCCATTCGCCCTCCCATCTCCCCTCCCATCTCACCTCCCATCTCCCCTCCCATTCGCCCTCCCATCTCACCTCCCATCTTCCGCGGTCCGTTCTTTTAACCTCAGGAGCTGGGGAAAGGAGTGAAGGGGGTGTACGTCTCTGTTGACATTGACTGCCTCAATCCCACCTTTGCTCCCACCTTGTGCCTCAACTGTGTGCCACTCCTTCTCTCTCCCTGCTCTGCCTTTCTTAAGTAAATCAGGAGCTGAGCCAGGGAGTGAAGGGAGTGTACATCTCAATCGACATAGACTGCCTTGACCCCGCCTTTGCTCCCGGCATTTCCCACATTGAACCATCTCCCTTCCCATTCGCCCTCCCATCTCCCCTCCCATTCGCCCTCCCATCTCACCCCTCATCTTCCGTGGTCATTTCTTTTATCCTGAGGAGCTGGGCCAGGGAGTGAAGGGGGTGTACGTATCAATCGACATTGACTGCCTCGACCCCCCTTTGCTCCGGGCGTCGCCCAAATCTCCCCTCTCATTTCCCCTCCAATCTCCGATCCCCCATCCCATCTCCCTCTCATCTTCCTTGCCTCTTTCGTCTATCCTCAGGAGCTGGGGAAAGGAGTGAAGGGGGTGTACGTCTCGATCGACATTGATTGCCTCGACCCCGCATTTGCTCCGGGCGTCTCCCACATTGAGCCGGGCGGTCTCTCCTTTCGCGACGTCATGAACATTCTGCAGAACCTCAAAGGTGAGTATTCTCCTTGTGAACTCTCAGTGATAGTTCACTCCGAGCCGCACATTGAGCCACATGACCTCTCCTTCCGTGATGTCATGAACATTCTGCAGAACCTTTAAGGTGAACATTCTCCTAGTGAACTTTTAGTGATAGTTCACTCCGAGCAGAACATTGAGCCAGGGGGTCTCTCCTTCCGCGATGCCATGAACATTCTGCAGAACCTGAAATGTGAACATTCTGGTAAACAATTTGGTGAACTATCAGCATGTGATGTGAACTCTCAGTGAAGTTTCGTGTCAAGCTGCACATTGAACCGGGCGGCCTCTCCTTCCGCGATGGTATGAACATTCT
This sequence comes from Closterium sp. Yama58-4, assembly GCA_947470075.1. Classification (NCBI taxonomy): domain Eukaryota; kingdom Viridiplantae; phylum Streptophyta; class Zygnematophyceae; order Desmidiales; family Closteriaceae; genus Closterium; species Closterium sp. Yama58-4. The sequence continues at coordinate 643,504 of CANIUD010000142.1, forward strand.
GCAGAACCTCAAAGGTGAATATTCTGGTGAACGTTCTCTGAGTGAACATTTCAGTGAAAGTTCATATCAAGCTCCACATTGAGCCCCCCTGCTGTGACGTCATGAACATGCTGCAGAACCTCAAAGGTGAACACTCTCTTTAGCAGTCGTCAAGCAAAATTTCAGTGAAACTTCTTGTCAATCTGCACATTGAGCCGAGAGGGCTCTGGTTCCACAGAGCTGCAAGGGTGAATCTTCTTCCCCCTCTCCTTTCCCTTTGCCACTCCCTTCCTACCAGCACTCCCCGCCAGGCAATGTGGTGGCGGGTGAGGTGGTGGAGCTGAACCCGCAGTGCATGTGGCACCCAGCCCAACCCCCTCTTTCTCCCTCTTCCCTCTCTCCCCTTCCTTCTGACACCTCTCCCCTCACCTGCTTCCCCCGGTGGAGCTGAACCCACAGTGCATGTGCCCTCGCTCCCCTCTTCTTCCCCCTCCCCCTTCCCTTTGCCACTCCCTTCCTACCCGCACTCCCCGCCAGGCAATGGGTGCCACCCACACCCCACCACCCCCTCCCCTCCTCGCCTTCCTCCCATGCCTTCCTTGCTTTCCCCGCCAGGCAACGTGGTGACGGGGGGTGTGGTGGAGCTGAACCCGTAGCGTGACACAGTGGACGGAATGACAGCCATGGCTGCTCACATTACTGCACCCTTCGCCCCACTCCCTCTGCACCCTCTCCCTTTCCCCCCGCCAGGCAATGTGGTGGCGGGGGATGTGGTGGAGCTGAATCCACAGCGTGACACAGTGGACGGAATGACAGCCATGGTTGCTGCCAAATTTGTTCGCGAGCTCGCAGCCCGCATCTCCAAATAACATTTCTATGGTCGACTCATGGTTGCTGCCAAATCTGTTCCCGAGCTCGCAGGCTCGCAGCTTGCATCTCCAAGTAGTGGTGGCCGGCGCATGTTACTCCAAGCGGTAACCACCGGGATGTTTTGGTAACTGTGATGCATGGTATTTCTGTGAACGTGATGTTGAACCAATTGCCGGTAATTCATGTATCCCTGCACAAATGCATGCATAGTTATTTTTATGAATCTTCTTGTGGAGTCGGGAGACGTACACCTTCGTAGAAGATCAATTGTTATTGCATCGTACAGTATCCGTCAAACAGCATTTTTTGTAAGCGTGCCCACTTTCGAGGATCTTTGTTGCGATACGAGGAAGCCACAGTTCGCCGCCCGTTACGACTTGGTTTGCAACGTTGTCCCCTTCGAGTCTAAAGACATTGGACCTACGTTCCACCACGTCATTCCCAGCAACCACTGTGGGTTCACAGTGTGGGGAACTCGTTCGCAAACAATGTCCCAACCAGACTTCCCCTTTGTGAAAATAATTTCGGTGCCACCTGTGACTACACAGTTCGGATTCGTGTGTAGTTCAGATCGATGGATTCATTCAATATATTTCACTTTCTGGAGCCGGTAGCGGTCGGAAGCAACTGGACCGACTCGTGGTGGCAGGGGATGCGGTTTCTGTGGTTTCTCAGGAATTCGTTTTCAACCCTGGAAATATTAAATATAGCAGCGTGACTACCCTTATCCACTTCATCTTGTGGCATCCCTCCAGAGCACGCCACCGCCTTTCCCTGATCCTCGCTTTTGATGTATCTCCTCCATCAAAGCGGCCTGGGGCTTGTTTCTCAAGAGATGCACGCGGCGTGCCTCTTAGAATCTTGTGCGATCCAGACTGAAGCGCCCGATCGAAGACGTTGCCAAGCGTGCTCACTTTAGCCGTCCATGTCTTCAGATTATGTAACAGATTATGTAACTCCTACCCTATCACCTTGCATTCGGCCTGAACTTGCGGGCGGGCCGTACTGTTTGAGCTGGTTCTCGAAGCTCGAAATTCGGGGCTTGTGGCGAGGATCCTCACAGCTACGATGAGATCGTCTAAGTTCATGGAGAGTTGCAAGATACTACATCACCTAAAGCTTTTTCCAGCTCACTCGAATATCTCCCACTGCTTTTCGTACCACACTACTACACCCTCATTCTCAGTCTGTGCACAATCGCCACATGCACCGAACGCTTGTAGTGACTGCAACGTGCCTAGAATGGTGCATGCACATACTCTACAAGCACAATCACGACTGCCACGTTGGTAATGCAGCTGTTGACTTTGACTGGCAGGAAGTGTACAGTGCGCTCACATGTGTGGTTGGCTGCCGTTGCTTTTCGCTCTACCATACGTTACCCCTTTCTACCGAACGTAGATATTCTGTATGTGTTTTGAACCTGTGTTAGGAATTGTCTGTTTCTTGTGTGTTTTGATGTGGAATCTTTGGCCACAGTGTAGGACAAAGTGAACAAGTCGTTTCGAATGTTACTGTTTTGGCGCTTGGTGCATGGTGTGCCTGGCAACATTAGGGGGTTCGGCCACAAGCACAGAGACGCTACCTGACAACACTGTTGTCGCTGCTCCCGATTGTGCGTAGACTGAGAATGAGGGTGTAGCCAGCTTCACTTCGAGATGAGCAGTCGTTCTTCGAGCGCAGAAGCGCAAACCGTAGGACCACCACTACTACATCACCTCCCCCGCAATGCAGTGATTACAGTAGACATTCATTTGCAGCGACACTGCTCCAGTGAAGTGTCGAAGACGAGAAAGCGTCGCATTGTTCGTTCGCGCCGCGACCGGGAGAGCTCGAGATCCGTTCCACTGAACCTTGTTCAGACGAACTTCGTCCGATAGCGTTGAGGCATCTTTCCGATAGCACAAGAGTCCATAGTGGAACCAGCAGAAATAGCACACTCGAAGTCCATAGTAACTCAGCGAGCTTAGACAATCTCTGTACATTTTAAACGACGAATCACCACCATCGTCATGTCGAGTCAGCGCGACGTAATCATCCTTACTGGTAGTGACACCGAACGTGGCAAAGCGCCTGCCAGGGGCGGTGGTTCGGCTGAGGGTCATCATTATTATCAGCATGATCATCCCCGTGCCGCGGCCGACACGTTTCAGTCACCGGATTTCACGGATACGCTTTCGGCGATGGTTCATCGGCAGCGGACCGCGGTCGAAGCGTGGGTGCATCAGCTGCAGCTTGAAGGCAGCAACACCGACGGCGGCATGTCGCCGCCCGCGGCTCGCGCTGACAAGCGATTCGACGTCTCGGCCACCGATTCGGCATCGGTAATGGTACCTCCCACCGTTGCCGACGCGGGACTCCGAGAAAACCCTAAAAATGTCGCGGAATCAGCACAAGGTTACGAGTCGCCCGCGGCCCGTCCCGCCGCTCAAGAGCTTCCAGAGCTGCTCGAGCGTTCCGCCGAGGCTGCGCGCTTCGCGCAACTGCAGATTCTCTCCGCCGCGGAAGGAAGGAGCTTCTCCGCGGCGGGCAGAGCCCTCGAAAGCGGAAACTCTCCTCGGGCTTCGCAGGGCTTGCAACTTGCGAGTTCTCCCGCCGTTCCCGCGTCGCCAGGAGGGACCATGTCGTTTCGCGACGCGCCCTTCCCTGTCGACAATGCCATCGCTGCGATGTCGCACAATGTCGCAGTTACCAGCCCAAGCTGTCGCACGGTGCCGCTTGTCTCGTCGCCAAAGTCGCCGCCGGGTTCTGCTGCTGTCGTTCCCCTTTCAATCCCGAATCGCCGGATCGGCCAGAATTTCCGTCAGCCCTCGCGTTTCCACCGGCAACCAGCAGCTCTCGCCACCACAAAAGATTTCAAAATGCGCGACACTGAAGGACTTACTAGAGACGCTACCTGCATCCCTACAATGGAGGTAGACGGGGATAATCTCAATGCAGAGATGTTCGGAATGATTTCCGCGGGAAATGCAACCGCCGGCTTTGGCTCGAACACTCTTAACGAATCATTTTCTACCGGATCGCATTATCATGGTCGTCTCAGTCATGATACTGGAAGCCACGTGGGCGGCAATGCGAGATTCTTGGTGGGTGGCGCCTCATCATCACAGGTTCCGGAAATGACGGAATGGGCCCATTCAAGATCCGGGGACCGTGACGAAACCCATCTGGAAGAGTTTCTTCGGGGTATGATGGGTCGGAGTTCAAATCCCCATGCCGGCACAAATTCAGACGATAATGCTTTTGTTCCTGCTCGTCCGGACTTCACCATTTCGGGAGCGCCGGAGCAAGGGCCACGCCACATAAGCGGGCTGCAAGAGAAAATCAGCTTGAATCCTGAAACGCCGCTGCCCAGTCGCGGAGGCTCGGACTCGAACACAACACGGCTTGTTACCGAGCCTGCATTGCCAGACATGAACCCAGCCGCCCAGGAGAGGGGTCCAAGAGGGCACGGCATCGGCTTATTAAACGTACCCAGTAGTACATCGTTAGTCATTGCCGGATCGCCACGCGTTGCTGGACCGCCAACTGCCGTCTCTGATTCACCAAATCTATCTGGATCGCCTTTGGCTGGATCCGCTGGCCTGTCAAGCTCCATGCAGAGGCTCTCAGGCGAAATGGCCTTGGCTGCGAGGAGTGCAGACAGCAGGCGGACCATGTCACTTCCTGGTGAAAATTACATTCCTGCAACTACAATGCTTGATCGGGAAGAAGATGCACTGGTGCAGGAGCTTCTGAGATCGAACTCCAGAGGAGACCTCACAGGCATGGGCATGCTGGTCGATGGAGGTGGTTTGGATGGGGGCGGGTCTGCTGCAGCAGTTGGTGTTGCAGCATCTGTGGGTGGATCCAGTGATGGTGGGGATCCTGCACCGGGCGTATCCAATTCCAGTGCCGATTTGGCAGGCGGGACACAAGCACAGCAAACAGGTCTCGCACGCCAGCTACCAGATAGCCTTGCGACGGGGGATTGGCGACCAAGGACCCGGACACGCTTTGATGCGGAAGCTAAGGAGAGAGGGGCCATAAAACCGAGAAGCATGCGCGAGAGGAGGAGACGAGATAAGATCAGGTATATGCAAGCCCACATGCTGCCGGATGCTTCTCTTATGTCTGTAGTCGCGAGTTCACAAGATTGTTTTTTATCACTGCAGTGAGGGATTGCAACAGTTGCGACGGACTCTACCAGCAGGAGCAGTGGGGCCACAAGTAGACACTGCTGCGATGATTGAGGTGGCCATTTCCCATATCACACACCTTCAGGTATGAAAGCCTCTTTAATTCCCATCTGGAAATCTTGGTCAAAGGTTCAATCACACGCAGTGTTTTGCAACACTTCATATCGTGTTTGCTTGATGTGCAGTCTCAGATAAACAGTCTGGAGAGTGCGCTTCTGGTCCAGAGCCTGATGGAGCAAAGGGCTAATCAATCGCAGAAGTGAATTCAACCTAGTAGATAACGAAAGGCTGTAGCTAGTATTGAATTCCACGTGAGGAACATTGATTAGCATTTCGAATTAATTGCATATGCTGTAATTAATTTATTGATGTGACTTGATTGCACATCGGGAACCACGACAGTCACAACGAGCAGGCACCGCAAACGAACCATCGTCAATCCCATGAAAGTACACGTCACCGGCACCTATCCGAGAAAGCATTCTAGCGGGATTGCTTACGTGGAACGTACACGTACCGGCCTCGACCCCACACATATGGTACAGGTCCGAGGTGGACAAATCGGCTCCTTTCCTTCGTTACTGTGATCGGATGCAGGTCTAGGGCGGACGGTAAAATGGCGGCAGTACGTTTGAGCTTGCCCGTTTCCTCTTATATACACGTACCTCGATTTTGTTGAAGTATTCCTTCAGTCAGGATAGACCTTTGTTCTACTGAAGGGGCAAGCCATCCTATCCTTTGGCCCTTGAGAAACGGCTGGAGGTGAAGTAATTGAGGGATTTGAAGAAAAGTGGCAGTCGCGGTCACTTGCATAAGTAGCCGCCGCGCCCGGCGACTCTCTTGATTTGAAAATCTTGTAGATTTACCGTTCCGCGTCACGCGTGCCCCGCTAGCAGCCAGAAAAAGGCATTCTTGTTGTGTCAGCTTGCGAAATGCATTTACACCTAATGCTCGTTTGAGTCCCCCATACTTGGGATGTCCTCTGGGCTTATAAGTGAATTGCGCATTTCGCTCGGTTCGTCGGGTTTCGCCAGAGCCACGATGTGCTAATAAAAAACACAGGTTGTAACAAGTTTGTTTTATCCCAAACAGTGTTGGTAGGCAAGCATTGTTGTTTGTTTGGGAACCTACCACTGCCTTTTCATTTCATCCTTGCACGCGATTACAACACATGTTCTGCCTTGTTACAAATACCCTTACCCATCCATCCCGCCAATACGCAATCCACACCTTTACCCAGTCATTCCTGCGTGCTAGTGACAATGTGCACGAGACTTGCACATTTACACATGAAACGAGCCATACACAAGGTGTGCAGAGCACAACACCCTCACAGCCGCATCCACTCGGCGGCATCCAGGAAGCCACCCATCACAACTGGTGCTCCTCCGTCGATGAGCTCCTGGCGGCGAGCCGCCTGCTGAGCCAAAGTGACCCACTCCGGGGTCGGCTCCGTCATCCACGCCGGCAGCACACGCCCACGGCGACGAGGTTTCTCAGCAGGCGGGGTGGCGCCCAGGGGCATGGCGGGAGGCGGGGTGCTGTTCAGGTTGAGCGCCGGACTTGCGCGCTCCATCCGGGCCCTGATGATGGGGTTGCGGATGTCGAACAGCGCGCAGAGGTCACGCGGTGTGATGCCGGTGGCCTTCGCGTAGCCGATGAGCATCTCGCTTGCGGCGCGGACGTAGCGCCGTGCCTCGCGGCAAGCCGGATTGGCGTCGTCATAGACGACTTGCATGCTGGCCGGGGCCTCCCACATCTCGGCAGGCGGCAAGGTCGGCGGCTCCGTAGCCAGCGGGTCCTCTCCCGGCTCGGTGCAAGTCGGCTGATTTTCGTCGATGCGGACGAAGTCCGCGGCAGGCATCGCTGACGGGCCGAGGCCAAGCCGATCGATGAGGATCCCCACGTCGCCCACTGCCTCTTCGAGCTCGGTGGGGCCGCCGTTGCCGCCGTTGCCGCCGTTGCCCACATGATCAAGCTGCATCTCCCATGCACGCGGGAGGCACTCGGTGCGCCACCAGCAGCGCTGAATGGTACGACGCTCGATGTTCATCCATGCATCGAGCAGCCAGGCGAGCACGTCGCGGAGGTTCGGCTTGTACCGAGCCATCGCCGACGTGGCGCCGCTCTCCACCCACTGCGCAGTGAACGCGCTCAGCCAGTGCGCCCGGTACCTCGCCTTCGCCGTAGCAATGATCCCCTGATCGAGGGGCTGGGTGAAGCACGTGGTGTTGGGCGGCAGGTAAACAATGCGCAAGTTGCTGAGCTTGCGCGTACGGAACCCAAAGAGGTCCTCCGTCTCGGCGCCTTCCGTCTTGAGCACGTGGCTGCTCGCGTTGTCCATCAGGATAACGATGTTCCGGCCCTCTGCGTACATGGCCGTGTTAAGTTGCTCCATGAAGTGAGTGAACACCTGCATGAAAAACACCGGGTTAAAAAAGGATTATAACACCGGGTCGCGAATAGTAGCCAGCGTGAGCGGAACTCCGGCCGGGCCCGCACTGGCAATCCAGCCGGCCATAGCTCGCTCGAGCGCGGGGTGTGCGCCGCCTCGGACGCGTACAATGTTGTTGTTCGTCGTGGTAGCGACCCATCGATCGGTGCCCTTCAACACGCGCCCGATCGTCGAACGGTCAGGCCTAATGCCGAAGCGAGTGAAACACCAGCGGGCAAGATCGACGTGGCGCATCTGCTGGTTAGCGACATGGTGGGCACATATCGCCCTCTTGATATGCACGGCGAGCTGGGCGCGGCTGTACAGGCGAGGCATGGCTAGCCTCGGAGGTTAATGAGTTTCTGATTGTCGAGTGAGTTTTTGCGGCCTCTTTTTGAGTTCACAAAGTCCTGTAGGCATCATGTGTCTGGTGGTTTGTGCCTTGGGCGAGGTGCGCGAACTGCACAGATTCATCGCAAGCATTCAGTATGGAAACGTGGCGAGGGAATGCCGTGTTACCACAACCACCAGTCATGACGTGGGCTGGTTGAGCATCGTGTGGACCTAAAGGGGCGTGTACCGTGCTTGAGCATGGTACACGTGGAGAGGTGTATTTTGCTCAATTCTGTTTGACGCACCATGAACCCCCCTACGTGGCACCGTGTCATAGCCGAAGTTGTTGGCGATGGGAAACGTATTTCGTTAACGTTTTTCCCCCTAACCTGCACCTAGTCAACAATTTAAGCCAGAAGCCGGTTGACTCGGCTTGTCGGGTGCTACATGTCCTAGTTTTGGTGTCTTCTGGGCCAATTGCAAATTGTTTCGGGGGCTTATACATGAGGTGCAACTGACCGGGAAAAAAACCACGGGTGCAGAGTTTCTAAAATGTGCAGGGCAGATTCGCGTGCAGTGGTTGGGCATCATGTGTATATGGCTATTAATCCAGCCTTGAGGCTTTTCCTAGTTTCCGGTCGCGCCTTCCAGACACGACAATCAAGCCAACTGGCAAATCCTTCAATAAAGCGATTGGACGGTCCAAAGTAATCTAATAGATTGGACTATTCGCACCGCCAACAAGCAGCATTCTTAACCTACCTGCGGACCTCCCTATATGCGTAACGGACGCCCCATTTCCCGGTCTAACCCGTCTCCTCTCTTCCAGCGGTTCCCCTTTCCTAGAAGTCGTCTTCAGTTCTATGTGAGGGGCAGTTTGGGCAACTTGTGACGCCCGCAAGTGGTCACGCCACGCCATGCAAGGTTTAGGTCTCATGGCAGCTCATCTACAATGGCCTTTCAGTGGTTGTCGAGTAATTTCAACCTTGGCGAGAAATACGGTCCACACATCAGACTCTATACTCACGAAGGGTAGTAGTACCACGTTTATCCGATGGTCTCAATCCTATCCCCGTAATAAGGCGTTCCGGTACACGAGAAAGTTACATTACGTTAAGCCGAGGACGTTAAATTCCCGGTGCCAGGCTGGCTCTGACGGCTCAAGCGGGAATAATGATACCGACGATCGAAATAGTAGTTCACGAAACGGCAGCGGGAAGGATGAAGTAGGAAAGGGTCTGGGAGATAGCGAGAGCAAGAGACGGAAAGACGTTGAGGAGTCGAGGGAGCAGCAGGATGGGTTGGTTATCGAGGAGAGACGCGCGAATGCTTCTATACGGAGGTAAACGGTTGCTGATGGTTCTTCCCCTTTCAGTCTAGTTCCCGCTTCTTGGTTTCCGCGTACTTTTTGATGGACGAATGGACGTCGGGCCTTGATAGAGGACGTATATATCCATTCCCGAGGGTGCATCAGTGGTAACCATTCCCGAGGATCTATCTGTGATGGCCGTTTTTCCTCCTAAGCAGGGACCTCATTTCTCACCAACCAAAATCCCCTAACCTAAATTCCGTTATCCGTTAAGCCCAAAACCCTGGTGTCAATCAAAAGCTGATTTATCATCCGTTCCTTCAATCCCTTACATCTGCTGTATCTCGCAGCATTGAATCATGACCGCACTAATTTCCATTGTCAGCCCCCTTTTGCAACTCCTTCCACAACCCTTTTTCTCCCTCCCTCCCTCCCTCCCTCCCTCCCTCCCTCCCTCCCTCCCTCCCTCACACCTCGCTCACCTTCTCCCTCTGCTAGTGCTGCTTGTACCCGACCCCACACATTTGCCTTCCTCTCTCCTTCCCCTCCTCACCCGGCACCTCACCTCACCCATCCCTTCCCCAGCCCCAGGTATCGAATTAGCGTGGCTAAAGGAGTTGCTAGCTTTGCCCAACCCCCTCCGTCTTCCGTCTCTGCTGCTGCTGTCTTTTTTTGCCGCGTCTAATCTATTGGCCTCCCTTGTTTCCCTCCGCAGGTATCGAATCAGTGTGTCTAAGGAGTTATTAGCGTTTCTAAACCCTCTTCGCCTTCCATCCCCCCTGATGTGTCGTCCTGAGCCCCCTCAATTCAATCCCTTCTTTCCCTTCGCAGGTATCGAGTCAGCGTGTCTAACGGAGTTGTTATCTTTGCCGAACCCCCTGCGCCTTCCATCCACCCTGCTGCTGTGTCTTCTTGAGCCGCCTTTGAAACAGTCAGATTCCCTGTTTTCTTACTTTCCCTTCGCAGGTATCGAGTCAGCGTGTCTGAAGGAGTTGTAAGCATTGCAGAACCCCCTCCGCCTTCCACCCCCCTTGCTCCTGGCGCTGCTGGTGCTTCAAACGATGCTGACAGCAACGGAGGCGGAACCGAGCCAGCCAGAAGCGGCCGTTTTGACTCTCTCGTCCAGTCAGCAAAGAATTTCTTCCTGCCCGCTGGATATCCGGGCAGCCTGACCAGTGACTACACAAGCTACATGTAAGATTCCAACCAAACTCTCTCTTTCCATGCCTTCTATGTTAGCCCTCTTCCTCACCACCCCCCTTCCTCCCTTTCTCTCACACACATCCACTCCCCCACCCCCCCCGCCCATTTCACTCCTCCCCACTCTCAGACCCCTGCATCTCATTTCCCTGTCCCCCCCTCCCCCCCTCTTCTAGCCCCTCCTCCCCTCTCCTCCTAGCCGTCCCTCACTCCCTCCCTCCCTCCCTCCCTCACCCCCATCAGGCTCTGGCAGTTTCCAGTGCACATAACGGGGGGGGCACCCTCGTCAACCCTCGTCATTGTGATGTGAGGCGTCTCAAAGGTATTCGTATCCCTCTCTCCCTCTCTCTCTCCCTCCCATCAGGCTCTGGCAGTTTCCAGTGCACATAACCAGGTGGGCGTCGTCAACCCTCATCAATCATTGCCTGGAGACGTAACAGACGCCCTTCCTCCCTTCCCCCCCTCCCTCCCTGCATTCTCCACAGGCTCTGGCAGTTTCCAGTGCACATAACGGGGTGGGCCTCGTCAACCCTCGTCACATCCACGCTGCTGCAAGCAGTAGGAGTCGGCTCACTCGTTAAATCCACAGCCACTGCTGCTGCTGCTGGCGCCGCCGCTGCTTCTGGTGCTGCTGCTACTGGCGCTGCTGCTGGTGCCGCTGCTGGTGCCGCTGCTGGTGCTGCTGCTGGTGCGGCCGGTACGGTCGGTACCGTCGCAGCAGGGGCAGCAGCAACCCTAGCAACCTCAGCAGCAGCAGCAGCAGCCGCCCTCCCTGCAGTAGACCCCGCCTCTGCCGCCGCCGCCACCGCCGCCATCAAATGGGTGGCAAAGGATGGTATAGGTGCGGTAGGGCGGCTGCTCGTGGGCGGCCGGTTCGGCAGTATCTTCGACGAGGATCCGAAGCAGTGGAGGTTCGTCGCGGACCTAATCGGCTCGTCCGGGGCAATTTTCGAGCTCGCGACCCCCCTCGCGCCGACCCACTTTCTCCTCCTCGCATCCCTCGGAAACCTCACAAAGGCTGTAGCGAAAGGACTTAAGGATCCGTCGGCTAGGGTTATTCAGACGCACTTTGCTGTGCAGGCGAATGTGGGGGAGGTGGTGGCGAAGGAGGAGGTGTATAAGGTGATGGCTCAGCTGGTGGGGCTGGGGTGTGGCGTGGTGCTATTAAGTTCACCCTACATTGCCGAGTCGTATTGGAGTCTGGTCACCACGTGGGCTGTCATTCGATCTACTCACTTGGCCTTCCGCTTCAAGTCGCTTTCTGTCCTTGAGTTTGACTCTGTAAGTAGCGGAAGGTGGAGAGGAAGGGGGCAAAAGGGCGGTTCAGATGGGGGGTGATGTTGTGGTGGCGAAGGAGGAGGTGTATAAGGTGATGGCTCAGCTGGTGGGGCTGGGATGTGGCGTGGTGCTATTAAGTTCACCCTACATTGCCGAGTCGTATTGGAGTCTGGTCACCACGTGGGCTGTCATTCGATCTACTCACTTGGCCTTCCGCTTCAAGTCGCTTTCTGTCCTTGAGTTTGACTCTGTAAGTAGCGGAAGGTGGAGAGGAAGGGGGCAAAAGGGCGGTTCAGATGGGGGGTGATGTTGTGGTGGCGAAGGAGGAGGTGTATAAGGTGATGGCTCAGCTGGTGGGGCTGGGATGTGGCGTGGTGCTATTAAGTTCACCCTACATTGCCGAGTCGTATTGGAGTCTGGTCACCACGTGGGCTGTCATTCGCTCGACTCACTTGGCCTTCCGCTTCAAGTCGCTTTCTGTCCTTGAGTTTGACTCTGTAAGTAGCGGAAGGTGGGGAGGAAGGGGCAAGAGGGCTGTCATTCGGTCGACTCACCTTGCCTTCCGGTTCAAATCACTCTCCGTGCTCGAGTTTGACTCTGTGAGTTGCGGAGGGAGCGGGGAAAGGGGAAGGAAAACGGTTCACGTGGGGGGTGGGAGGGAGTGGAGTGGGGAGGAGTGGTGTGGGGTGTGGTGTGGGGTGGTGCTGCTGAGTTTGCCATACATTACCGAGTGGTTAAACTAAGAGAAATATTTGCTGAACCCTTCTTCCCCCCTCTTCCTTCCCCCCTCCCCTCAGCTGAACTTCAAGCGCACGGCCATCCTTGCCCGAGCACACATATCAGGGGCAGAAGAGCTGCCCACCGTGCAGGCAGTTAACCAAAAGGAACGACTCTGGCTGCTTCTCATTCGACCTCTCCTCCTTCCACTTCCCCTCAGCTGAACTTCAAGCGCACGGCCATCCTTGCCCGAGCGCATGTATCAGGGGCAGCAGAGCTGCCCTCGGTGCAGGCAGTGAACCAAAAGGAGCGCCTCTGGCTGCCACGCCGCCTCACGTCCCCTCGCATCAACCTCGGCTGCTCGCTTGCTGACTTGTCTGCTCTGCTTCAACAACAGTCGGCCAACCGAATGGTAAGTTTTCCCTTCCCCCCTTCCCTTGTTCTACTTCTTCTCTCCTCTCCTCGCATCAACATCGGCTGCTCTCTTGCTCACTTGTCCGTCCTGCTTGAACAACAGTCGGCCAACCGAATGGTAAGGAGTCTGCTGTTGAGGTGCCTGGAGAATAGGGGCAGGGGTGGCAGAGCTGCCCTCAGTGGAGACAGTCAACCAAAAGGAGCGCCTCTGGCTTCCTCGCCGCCTCACGTCCCCTCACATCAACCTTGGTTGCTCCCTTGCTGACATGTCTGCTCTGGTTGAACAACAGTCGGCCAACCGAATGGTAAGTTTTCCCTTTCCCCCTTCCCTTGTTCTACTTCTTTTCTCCTCTCCTCGCATCAACCTCGGCTGCTCCCTTGCTGAGATGTCCGCCCTGCTTGAACAACAGTCAGCCAATCGAATGGTAAGTTTCCCCTTTCCCCCCTCCCTTGTTCTACTTCTTCTCTCCTCTCCTCGCATCAACCTTGTCTGCTCCCTTGCTGACATGTCTGCCTTGCTTGAACAACAGTCAGCCAACCAAATGGTGAGGTTTTTTTTTCTTCTTCTTCTTTTTGGGCGGGGGAGGTGGGCTGCTGCTCGTCTGTTTAGTGCCGCCTGCCTGTCTCTTCATTTTCAGATGAACTCTTTGTCTCATTCCCACACAATCACATATGTCCAGCCAGTCACTGTACCAGGTGAGCAGCAGGCTCTATCACTTTTGAGACGTTTCAAAGAGTATCGTCTCAGTGAGTTGTCACAAAGAGAAGTACACTTGAATAATAAAATGAGCAACTTATTACCGTTCTCAGCCCTTTCCTTCTCATCTCTCCCTTTCCCTCTCGCTTTTGTCCCTTGCTTCTAACTGTGTCCGCATGTCGTTTTCCAGCCAATCACAGAGCTCCTGTCACTGTATCGAGACGAGCAGCATGTGCTTATAATGGATGACAACGGCGCATTTTCTGTCATGTTCAAGGTACCCTATCTTGCCTCTACGATTGTCACACTCTCTTGCCGTGACACTCTCTTTCTCCCCTCTCTCTCACCTCTCCCTCCTTCATCCCGCTTTTTCTTGCTCACCGCCTTCCAACACCTTTGTTCTCCACACTCTCCCAGCACCCATTCCCACCCTCCCTTAACCCCAACGAGGCCGACTTTTCAGTCGTCTTAAACGCCGCTTGCGCTTCACATACTCACCTCACCCCCAGACGCGTCTTGCTTCCACCCTTCCTTGTCCCCAACCCCCTCGCCTCCTTGCCCCCTCTGCAACCCCGCTCGCCCGTTTCCTCCTCGTTTCTCCACCCCTCTCTGTCCCGACTACCCTCCATGTTCTCTGCAGCAAGGAGCATCGAAGAGGACGGTGCTGAGGGCTGTGTGGCAGGCATGCTGGCTGCAGCAGCAGAATCTTTAAGCCCCCCCCCCCCCCCCCCTCCCTCCCTCATCTTCCTACCCCCTCCCTTTCCCCTCCACCATCCACTGCAGCAAGGAGCATCCAAGATGACAGTGCTGAGAGTCGTGTGGCAGGCGTGCTGGCTGCAGCAGCAGCGGAGGGAGATGAGCAGACAGCTCTCAGAAACTGGGGAGGAGAACCACTCTGGTGTCACCTACAGAAGCGGCAGCAGCAGCAGTAGCAGCAGCAGCAACAGCAACAGTGGCATGAATAGCCTTCTACAGTCGTCTGTTGATGCACTAGAGAGGGAGTTTGAGGGGTTCCTTGCCAAGGCAGCTGCTGCTGGGTGGGACACCAACACACTGGTAGCCAAGGTGCCTCCCTCCGCCCCTCTGCTCATTCTTTAAATATGTTTTAGCAGCGGTGGCTAATTACACACTAATCTGTTACCGTTTCAATTATTTCATCACCTTCGCACGGAGATACTCTACAAAAACGCATTCTGTATACGAGCACAAAGCAACAGAGCAGCTATCATTCAGACTTCGAGGAGGTGCTGTCTTCTAGGGGGCGGGGACTCAGAATTTGCTACTACGGTACTATCGTTTCCCTGGAGACAATCCCTAACAGGATTATCCATGCTGTTGGGCTGAAAAAGCCTTAGAGCTGTCACCAGCGAAAGGGGTGACAAGACATTGTTGTTTATACACTGATGGTAAGCCCACCCACACTGTTGTTTATACAGTAATTCTCTGTCATTTACCGGTAAGTTTGGATTAAGGGTTTCGGATCACGCTTTCAGGGCCTTGGCGTGGTGCTTGATATGGTTACCAATGAACGAAGCACTGGAGAAATAGGGTTAGTCGTAGCCCCCTTAGGGTACATTCCTGTGTCGACATTTGTGTCTCAAAGCGTTTGTGACGCATAAAAACGACATAGAACGTACAATGTCTCAATCGCGAGTCGCTTTTTAGCGACCATTACTGTATTTTTTATTGGTCAGCGTGAAACGCGCTGACGTCGCGGACGAATTGTAAACCGACGCGTCATTTTTGTAAAATCGCATGCGGCTCGAAATGTCAATGTATCTGGTCTTCCCGAAATGCCAATTTCGCGCGGGATCCCCAGCCCGCGAGATTGAAGATACGGGTGTACAGTAGTTTTTTTCGCCTAATCAAATGTGCCCAACTGTGCATTTCGCATGGTCGCCTAGTTTCTGTCAAATATTATAGCCTCTAGTGGGTTGTTAATGCATATGAATGTTTAGTTAGGTTAGGCTATATGGGGGTTAGTACTAGGGGGTACAGAAATTCTCTCGACATTCTCTCTTGTACCCCCCCCTTGACCTAATCATACCATCCATGCCTAAGTCTAAGATGGTATCTAGAGCAGTAGGTCTTTAGGACCTACGATTAGGGCCCACCGGTTACCGTGTTACCTCCTTTACGACCTTAAGTGCCTTGCCTGCCCGTCTGCCTTGCCTCCTGCCCGCGCGCGCCTCGGCTGCGCGCGCGTTTTACCTTTTTTTTTTAGTGCGTTTTACCTTTTTTTTTTAAGCGCGCGCTGCTGCTGCCAGCCGCGTCGCGCCCTGCAAGTCGCCCGCGCAGCCCGCCCTGAGCCCGCACAGCCCGCGCGCGGCCCGCAGCTGCCCCGCGCACCGCCCGCGCAGCCCGCGCCGAGCCCGCGCAGCCGGCGCAGAGCCCGCAGCCGCACGCGCAGCCCGTAGCCGCGCGCAGCCCGCAGCTGCGTGCCCTGCCCGTGCGCCGCCGCCTCGCCCTGCGCCCTCCCCTGCCCGTCGAGTCGCCCTCCCCTCCGCGCCCCTTTCCCACCGTAGAACACCTCCTCCCCGTCCCCCCCCCTTCTCACCGCCCCGCCCGCCAGCCAGCGCGCCGCGCCGCCCGCCAGCCAGCGCGTTGCGCCGCCCGCCTGTCCACATGCCACGCCGCCTACCCGCCTGCACGCCTGCCTACACGCTACTGACTGTCCCCCCCCTCCCGCGGCTGGCAGTCGCGCTCTCTCAGTCTCGCCCTCTATGGCGACCTCCCGAGTACTTCGTTTCGACCCTGAAGGGCGACCTATAGATTTTAGCACGTGGCTTACGCAGGCGCAGCGCCACCTTAAGAGCCAGCGGCAGGATGGCGTGCACTTGTTCGCACACGCATCCGGTACTCAGACCGCTCCCCAGCAGCCTAGCCCGCTGCCCACTACCCCACCGCCTACTCCTGAGCAGGAGGCCGAGTACCAGCGCCAGCTCCTCGCTCGCGACGTGTGGGAGTCTCGTGACGCCGCTGCCTGCCTCGCCCTGACCGACCTTCTCCCGCCGACAGAGGCAGTCCACTTCGCTCAGGTCGAGTCTGCTGCAGATCTGTATAAGGCTATTGTTGCTCGCTACTCTACTCCCTCCTCTGCGTCGCTCAGTCGCCTCCTCGTACCCTTTATCTACCCTGACCTCGCCTCCTTTGAGACTGTCTCTGACCTCGCTACTCACCTGCGCTCCCTTGACGCTCGCTTTCGCGCTGCTTGCACTGAGGACCAGCTTGCCCTTGCCCCGCCCCCTATGTGGCTCACTATTCACTGGCTAGTCACTCGCCTCCCTGACCGCCTAGCCACAGCCCGCGACGCGCTTCTTCTGAAGCACCCCACTGAGCTTACCATCGATCTTCTTGAGACCGCTCTCTCGAAGATCGAGAGTAACCTCCTCACTGTTGCCTCTGCCTCTTCCGCGCCTCCTCCTCGTCTTTTTGAGGGGTGTGCGGTACCACAGCTTCCCACCTTCACTGCCTCACTTGCCACCCCCGCGTCTTCTGCCTCTGAGGAGACGGCGGCTGTTTCTGTCTCTGGCGGACAGAAACGTGGCAAGGCCGGCAAGAAGGGCGGGAAGGGCGGCGGGGGTACTGGGGGTGGTGCGGGTAGTGGCGGCGGCGGTGGGGCAGGTGGTGGGAGTGGTGGTGGAGGTGGCTTGGGCCCTGTCGGCCCTCCTCTCGACGGTGGAGTTTTCACTGGTGGTGAGGGGTTCCAGCAGCAGCAGCAGCAGCCGACTTCTCAGCAGCTGCCACAGCTTGGACAGCAGCAGCAGCAGCGACAGGGCCAGCAGCAGCGCCCGCCACAGCAGCAGCCTCAGCAGTGGGGCCCTCCGCAGCAGTGGAGGTCTGTGGGCCCCCCGAGCACTGGGCGCAGTGCCGCCTTCTCCAGTCGGGGACCTCGCTCGGCCGGCCGCGACGTTGGTCCCTGTGAGTACTGGATCCTTACGGGTCCTCGTCGGGACTCGTACTGTGGCCGCCCCGACCACTCTGCTGCACGCTGCTTCAGTCGTCTCGACGACCTCTACCTCTTGCACCACGGCCCCTCCGCTCCCCCGCCGCCACGCTGGGGGACGCTTCTTGCTCGTGGTATTGCTGTTTTTGATATGACTATGGATGATGCTAGGTCCTATGCCATGTATGCTGATGTTGACTATAGTGCTCCTAGATCTGTTTACTTGCCTGTACCTAGCTTAGGATCTTTGCCTGTTGCTAGAGTAGGTGCTAGTGTAGGATCTTGTTTAGCTACTAGTACAGGTACTCCCTCGGCGGACGCGTCTCTCTCCTTCACACTGGACTCAGGAGCGTCGCACTGCTTCTTCCGCGACTGCACGACTCTCTCTCCGCTACCGGCGCCTGTCCCTGTAGCACTGGCCGATCCCACTTCGGGACCGGTCATTGCGACTCACGCCACTACACTCCCGTGCCCAGCTGCCCCTTCCGGTTCCCTGACTGGCCTCCACGTTCCTACGTTCTCTAGGAACCTGGTTGGTGTGGGCTCTCTGGCGAGACAGCACGTCGGGGTCTGGGTTGAGCCTTCTGGTGACACTGCAGTCTGTGTGGACGGTGACACGTACGCCCCCTTGGCCACTTTTCGCCAGGAGCCGGGCTCCGGTCTCTACACCCTCCACACCGACCCTCGTCAGGTTTCTCCGTCCCACCAGGTCGCCAGGTCCAGTCAGGTTGCTGTGTCCGGTCTAGTTGCTGCGTCTGGTCGGGTCCCCACATCAGGTCCAGTTGCTGCGTCGTGCTCCTGCCGGTCGCTTGCTCACCCCACCGTTCTGTGGCACCACCGGATGGGGCACCCGTCCCTCCCTCGTCTCCGCGCTATGTCCAGTCAGCGTCTTGTCTTAGGCCTCCCCCGAGTCCTCCCGCCACTCCCGCCGTCCCCAGCTCCTCCGTGCGGTCCTTGTGTCCAGGGTCGGCTGCGCGCCACCCCTCACTCCTCCTCCCTTCGTCCGGCCACCGAGCCCTTTGAGACTCTCCACTTGGACGTCTGGGGCCCCGCTCCCCGCCTTGGCCCTGAGCGGGAGAGTTTCTTTCTGGTGGTCGTTGACGACTACTCTCGGTACACCACCGTGTTCCCTTTGGCGAAGAAGTCCGACGTGACTTCTACGCTGATTCAGGTGGCTCCTCGCCACCGAGGGAACTCGTGGTCGTCGTGTCAGTTGTCTCCACTCTGACCGTGGGGGTGAGTTTCGCTCCGGCATTCTCGCTAGATTCTGTGCTGAGCAGGGCATCACCCAGTCCTGGACTCTTCCAGACTCTCCACAGCAGAATGGGGTTGCTGAGCGCCGCCTAGGCCTGGTCATGGAGATTGCCCGCACCTCCATGATCCACGCCCGCGCGCCCCATTTTCTGTGGCCCTACGCGGCTCGGTACGCCGCTCACCAGTTGAACCTCTGGCCTCGCGTCTCACGGCCAGGGGCTTCACCGACCAGTCTTTGGACAGGGTCCCCTGGTGTTGCGTCGAGGTTTAGTGTCTGGGGGTGCTTGGCTCTTGTCCGCGACACCTCTGCATACAAGATCTCACCTCGCGCCGTCCCCTGTGTCTTCCTTGGTTTCCCAGAGGACTCCTCTGACTTCACCTTTTACCACCCTCCCTCCCACCGGTTCTTTGACTCTCGTGACGTCCGTTTCGACGAGTCCGTCCCCTACTACGTCAGGTACCCCTGTCGAGGTCTCCCGGTTCCCCCCCCTCCCCTCTTCCTGGCTCCAGCTCCTCCTCCTCCCGCCCCTGCTCCTCCGGTACCCCCCCCTGTTCCCGCTCCGTCTGGTGTGTCCCACGCTACTCCCCCCCCCTCGGTACCCCCCCAGGTCTCTCCTCCCTCCCCTCAGTCATCCTCACAGCCTCCGCAGCAGCCGTCAGCGCTTCCTCTGCCGGCCACTGCGGACTCTGAGGGTGTTGGTGCTCGAGGTGAGGGCTCTGGCGGTGCTCGCTCTGGGGGTGCTGGCGTTGGAGCTGTTCGTGCACCTACAGGAGCAGCCAGTTCTGGGGGTGTTGGCGTTGGCGCTGAGCGTGCACCTGCCGCAGCTGCCCGTTCCGAGGGTACTGGAGCTGGTGGCGGTGCTGGAGCTGGTGGTGTTTCTGGAGCTGGAGAGTCTGGGGCTGGTGCTGGTGCCACTGGAGGCACCACGACTGGGGGTGCGGGTACACCTCCTACAGGTGCTGGTCGTGCTGCCGCGGGAGGTACTCGCTCTGGGGGTGCTCAGCCGGGTACTGTCGAGGACGGAGGAGGTTCTTCTGCTGCGTCTCCTGACACCACTCCTCCTCCTCACCCCTACCCGACTCGTTACCAGGCCCTTCTTCGTCTAGAGCGTGAGGAGCAGCAGCGTTTGGAGCGTGAGAGGTCGGAGGTCCAGCAGCGTTTGGAGCGTGAGAGGTCATGGGTCCAGCAGCGTTTGGAGCGTGAGAGGTTGGAGTTGCAGCAGCAGCAGCAGCAGCAGCAGCAGCAGCAGCAGCAGCAGCAACAACAACAACAACCACAGCAGCCGGAGCAGCCTCCGGCCCCTGTTTCTGGCCTTCGGGCCCTTGGTCTCCCCTCCTCTCGTCCTGTGTTCGGTCCTACGTTTCCTCCTCCGGACTCAGCTCCGGCTGTGTTCCCTCGTTCTCAGTCTCCTCCGTCTCCCCCTCCTCTCACCCACACTTGGACCTCTCGTCCTCCTCGTGCTCGTCCCTCGTCACCTGTCACTGACCTCCGTACCGTGTTGTTTCGTTCTAGTCCTCCTCGTCCTCCTCAGTCTGTTCTTCCTCGTCCTCCTGAGTCGTCCCTCACTGCCTCCCTGTCCACTCCGGTCTCTGACTACTACCGCACGTACCGCCCCACTCTCTCTCGTGTTCTCGCCTCTCTTGTTACAGACCCTCGTGCCTCTCCTTCCTCTGTCGCAGTCCTCACTGCCGCTGTCACTGACTTTACTGCTACGCGTCGCCTTGACTACGCCACTCGTGTTGTGGCCGCTCCTCCTGTCCGTCCTCTGTCCGCCGGGGGTGAGTCTGCCCTTGGCTGTGACGTCCTAGAGGACAGACAGTTTGAGCTAGAGTTCCTGGCAGCTGCTTCGCCTCATCTCTGTGCCATGCTCCTCGCTCCTGAGGGAGACCCCGACGCTCCTGACGTTCCTACTACTCGCACTTACGCTGAGGCAGTGTCAGGGCCTTGGGCCTCTCAGTGGAGAGCTGCCATGGACGCAGAGATGGCCTCCTACAGGTCCACAGGCACTTACGTTGACGAGGTTCCCCCCCCAGGGGCGAACATAGTTGACGGCATGTGGATCTTCAAGGTGAAGCGGTCGCCGGGATCTCCCCCAGTCTTCAAGGCACGCTACGTGGCTAGAGGGTTCAGTCAGCGCGAGGGGGTTGACTTCTTTCAGACCTTCGCGCCCACCCCGAAGATGACCACTCTTCGGGTGTTACTTCACGTAGCGGCACAGAGGGACTACGAGCTACACTCCCTCGACTTCTCCACCGCCTTCCTGCAGGGCAGCCTACACGAGGAGATCTGGCTGCGTCGTCCTCCGGGCTTCACTGGCACCTTCCCGCCTGGGACCCAGTGGAGCCTCAGACGACCAATCTACGGTCTCCGCCAGGCACCCCGTGAGTGGCACGACACTCTCCGCTCTACTCTCTCCGACCTCGGGTTTGAGCCGTCTTCCGCCGACCCGTCGCTGTTTGTTCGTCGTGGGCGCACACCTTTTTACGTTCTGGTCTACGTTGACGACTTGGTTTTTGCCACAGCCGACACAGTTGCACTGGCGGAGGTGAAGTCCGAACTGCAGAAGAGACACATCTGCACTGACCTTGGGGAACTGCGCCGCTACCTTGGCCTGCAGATCTCCAGGGACAGAGCCGCTCGCACCATCACTCTGACTTAGTCACACATGGTGCAGCAGGTCCTTCAGCGGTTCGGGCTTCAACACTCAACTCCTGCACCCACCCCTCTTGCTGTAGACCACAGACTCACTGGGCCTTTTCCTGACGAGCCGTTCGAGCCCAGTGGTCCCTACGCAGAGCTGGTGGGCTGCCTCATGTACCTGATGACGTGTACTCGCCCGGACCTCGCCTTCCCCCTTAGCATCCTTTCTCGCTTTGTTGCGACTGGGAGACACCGTCCTGTTCACTGGGCGGCGGCTAAGAGGGTGGCGAAGTACCTCGGCGCGACATCAGACATGGGGCTTGTACTTGGAGGGACACAGCCAGTTGTACTCACCGGTCACTGCGACTCCTCCTACGCCGACGACGTTGAGACTCAGAGGTCTACACAGGGTTACTGTTTCAGTCTGGGCTCTGGAGCTGTTTCGTGGAGGTCTACTCGGTCCTCCTCTGTTGCGACTTCTACCGCAGAGGCCGAGATCTACGCTGGAGCCCTTGCTGCACAGGAGCTACGCTGGTTGACCTTCTTGCTCACTGACCTTGGTGAGCGGCCGAGCTCTGCACCGACCTTGTTTGCTGACAACAAGGCGATGATTCTCCTGTGTCGTGAGCCTCGACTGGAGAGCAGAGTGAAGCACATCGACGTCAGGTACTTCCTCCTTCGAGAGTTGCAGAGACGCGGTCAGGCGCGTCTGGACTTCGTGGCCTCCGAGGCCAACACTGCAGACATCTTCACCAAGGCTCTTCAGCCTTGTGACCACCGCCGGTTTTGTCTGCAGTTAGGCCTTGTTGAGACTGGGTCTAGTAGATTGCAGGAGTGATTACTTGCTTCTCTTGTGTGTGTACCATATATATAGTAGCTTATACACTCTTGAACTGGCCTTGTGGCCCCTTGTTTGTGCTCAGACTGCGTGGTGACGTTGTGATCCACCCTGAGCTTTGTTTCCTCCCTTGTTTGCGACTGGTCTTGTGACCTTAGGTTGTGTTTTTTGTTGCTTGGCATTCCCCACTTAGGCTATGGGGGTGTGTCAAATATTATAGCCTCTAGTGGGTTGTTAATGCATATGAATGTTTAGTTAGGTTAGGCTATATGCGGGTTAGTACTAGGGGGTGTCAGAAAGACTAGGCAAGAAAGATTGAAAGGAGAGGATTCACTAGCAGCAGTTGGGGTACATATAGCAAACCCTAACTGGGTTGTACTCGCTATAGAGCACCCCACTACAGGCTAGACAATAATAACATTCTGACACACCCCCATAGCCAAAGTGGGGTGTAATCAGTACAATGAGCAGGCATAGCAATAGTTCACAATTATAAGCAAAGCTAGAGGTGATCATAGAGGGCAAGTGAGGAGGAGGAGAGACTGTGAGGGCGAGAAGATGAAAGGCGCCGACTGAAGCTGCAGACACACGGGCAACAGGAGCGGCGCGCACAGTGGCTACCGAGCGCACGAGGGCACCGGACTACGGGAGTATCTGGCTCCGCGGCTACGACGAGCACACACAGGAGCAACGGACCCACAGGCGACTGGCGAAGCAGGCTCGCTGGGCTACCGAAACGCGCGAGGGCATCCGGACTACTGGCGCTGCTGGCGTCACGACGGCTACCTCCACGCAACCTCCCCCGACCGTCCCACGCCCCTCTCACACACCCCCTGCTGAAACCCTAGCTCCACATCCACGGCACCCCCCTTAAACCCTAAACCCTCGGCTCCCACACACCCACCCCCCTCAGCGGCAGCTGCAGCAGTGGGAGACGGAGGAGGAGGAGGAGCCGCAGGTTACCCACACCGGTCACCCCCATGCCCGCCACCCCCAAACCCTAACGCAGGCAGGAGCACGGGAAACAGCAGGGGCGGGGCACGGAGGGAAAGGGAGGCGGCGGGGTGGCTCTTGGGCGCCACGAAGAAGCAGGGCGCGGGCCCCCCGAGGGCGCCACGGCGGGTGACGGGAGGGGGGCCGCGCACGGGCCCCCGAGGGCGGCTCGACGGCCGACGGAAGGGGCCGCGCGCGGGCCCCCTAGGCGCCGCGACGAGGCGACGGGAGGGGGCGGCGCGCGGGCCCCCAAGGTGCCGCGACGAGGCGACGGGAGGGGGGGGACGCGCGGGCCCCCAGGGCGCCGCGACGAGGCGACGGGAGGAGGACGACGGGGGGCAGCGCGCAGGTCCCCGGGGGCGCCACGACGGGCAGGAAACCGCCGCGCGCCTCGGGGCGCACGGCGGGCAGAAAACCGCCGTACGCCCTGAGCGCACGGCAGGAAGAAGACGGCGCGCGCCCGAGGCGTGCGAGAAGCAGAATAGCAGCGGAAGCAGTTAGGTGGCGGGCCCACCCACAGGATCGACCCAAGGGGGTCGACCTGCTCTGATACCATGTCAAAATCCTAGACTAGGCAAGAAAGATTGAAAGGAGAGGATTCACTAGCAGCAGTTGGGGTACATATAGCAAACCCTAACTGGGTTGTACTCGCTATAGAGCACCCCACTACAGGCTAGACAATAATAACATTCTGACAAGGGGTACAGAAATTCTCTCGACATTCTCTCTTGTACCCCCCCCTTGACCTAATCATACCATCCATGCCTAAGTCTAAGAGTTTCGTGGTACATTGATTTTTTGTGACGCGAGATTGACAATTTTTTTCGACGCGACTCGGGAAAACGGGGATTGAGACAATAAGAGCGTGTTCCTACGGGCCCTTGTCAGGCCTTCCTCGTATCAGATTTGGTCAAACTCGATAGTTTCGTTATAAGAAACGAATTTCAGACTTGTATTGCGCGAAATGAATTCGTGCGCGCGAAACCTTTCAATCGTGCCACATCAGCAATCCTCACCGAGGACCTGCGCTGAACATGTGCAAACACAGGCCAATTTTGTCGAGAGTGTGGCTACAGTTTTTCAGCGGGCCGAATTTGTACAGTATCACCAACAAAAAGTTCACGATTCGATGGGATGAAACATTGTAATTCGGTTCCTGGCGTTTCTTCTCAAACTGAGCTCCCTTGCCCAGATGTTCGGGCAGTACAGGAAAGCTGTTCGCGATCCACGTGGCAATTCACCCACGCTAGTATTTTTCACCCAAGTTGCAAGACTACAAAAGTGTCCAACACGAATTCGCCTTACACTGAGAAATACGTGATTGAGGCGAGTCTGACTAGAGGTGGTCTGATAGGGGCCCCGTAGGAACACGCTCTAAATGTCGACACAGGAATGTACTCTTAGAAGCACAAGATACAGTCTAAGTGCTCTAGTGAACATCGTATCACGCCTTGAGTGCCTTCGCGTGGTGCTTGATATGGTCGCCAATAAACGAAGCAATGAAGAAGTACGAGTGGTCGTAGCCTCCCTGGAAGCGCAGCGTCAGCGGCACCCCTGCCTCGGTGCATGCCTTCTGGAAATTCTCCGGCAGCAGCTGCTTCTCGTGGTAGAACTTGTCGCTGTCACCCTGCACGGAACGTGAGGAAATGGAGGTGAGGGGAAAGGAAAGAGAGGCATGGCCACCCAATTCTCTGGGAGCAACTGCTTCTCGTGGTAGAACTTGTCACTGTCGCCCTGCAGAGAGTGAAAAGCAAGGGAGGACTTGAGGGGATAAGGAGAGCAGCAACGCCTTTGATCACACCTTCTCCAGCAGCAGCTGCTTCTCGTGATAGAACTTATCGCTGTCGCCCAATTCTCCGCCAGCAGCTGCATCTCGTGGTAGAACCTGTCACTGTCACCCTACACAGAAAGTGAGAAAATGGAGGTTGTGGGGAAAGGAAAGAGAAGGAAAGGGAGGCATGGCCTGGCCACCCAATTCTCTGGCAGAAGCTGCTTTTCGTGGTACAACTTGTCGCTGTCACCCTGCAGATGTGGACATAAAACAAAAGGAGAAAAATTAAGGAAGAAGGGTTGAGATCGATGGATAAGGCGGTGCCTTATGGTGCCCCAGAGTCTGCCTTCTGGAGACTCTCTGGCAGCAGCAGCTTCTCGTGGTAGAACCTGTCACTGTCGCCCTGCACATTTGGGCAGGAAACAAAAGAAGAGTAGAGGGATGGATAAGGCGGCACCTTATGGTGCCCCAGAGTCTGCCTTCTGGAGAATCCCCCGAAGCAGCTGCTTCCGTGGTAGAAGTTGTCTCTGTCGCTCTGCAGGGAGTGACACAGCAAGAAAAGGGCCAGTGGAGAGAAGCAATGCCTTCAGTCGCATCAGAGAACGCCTGCTCTAACAGCAGCTGTTTCTCGTTGATGTCCACCTCATGCTTTGGTTGTGTGCAATGGGTACAAGATATAAAGACTGGGTCCTGTACGTGCCTACCTTGCCCATGGGAATGTCGAGCTTGCACCCCGGGTACTAGAAGAAAACTACTTGAAAGCTTTGGGCTGTGGTTTGTGCCTACCTGGTCCACCTTGGGCCCTGGACAGGCACTACGAGGAGTACGGGGAAACCACTTAACAACTCTGCTCTGTGAGTGCCTACCTGGTCGATAAGATTGTGGACCTCGGGCCCTGGGTACTGCTTCACGAGTGCCGTGCCAAGTCTACTTGACACGAGGCGACTTCTGAGTCGGATCAAAAGTCACCTTGTAGTTCGCATTTCATCAACTCACATACATGGTCGATAAGGATGTCGACCTTGGGCCCTGGGTACTGCTTCACGAGTGCTGTGCCCAGTCTACTTGAAGACAACACTTAAAGACTTTGCTCCATACAGCCTACCTGGTCAATAAGAATGTCGACCTTGGGCCCTGGATACTGCTTCACGAGCGCTGTAGCGTCATACTCCTGAGAGGGGCAGGTGTGCAGGGAAAGGGGGGTATATGAGGGGAGTAGATGAGGGGACGAGGGAGGGAGAGAGCGAGTGCATGTGCAAGCCCTGGGTACTGCTTCACAAGTGCTGTGGCGTCATACTCCTGTAAGGGGCGAGCTGGAGAAAAGGCGTGGAGGAAACAAAGAGGGAGAGGCAAGGAGAGCGGCAGAGAGGCAGTGAGAGGTGGTGAGTTGAATGAGAGAGCCCTGGGTACTGCTTCACGAGCGCTGTAGCGTCATACTCCTGAGAAGGGAGTGCATGCAGGTAAGGGGCGAAGATGAGGGGACGAGGGAAACGGAGAAAGCGCCTGAGTTGACAGAGGAAACTCCAGATGCTAGTTTAAGGAATGTGCAACGACATTGTTCCGAGAAGAGACACGCAGGGGACGGGATGAGCAAAGGAAGGGGAAAGGGATTGGCGCGAAAGGCATGCAAGACCCAAGAAGAATGGATGAGGGACGGTGTCTTGACTTATCTCCCACTGACTCTACTCCTACGCGACTTCACTCTCCTCCCAACTGGCTTGGCTCACCTCCCAACCTGCGATTCTCTATCATATCCCGACTACCCATTTTCTCCCAACCCAACCCAACCCCACTCAACCCAGCCCAGCCCAGCCCAGCCCAGCCCAGCCCAGCCCAGCCCAGCCCAGACCAGCACAACCCAACCCAACCAAACTGACTCACCTCCCAGGCTGCTCTGTCCTCGCCAAATTACCCAGAGAAGGTAATATTTCAGACGACTAAAAAACCACCCATCTCAACCGCGCCCAACGCATATTCAACCCATTGGACTCACCTCCCAAGCTGCCTTGTCTTCTCCCAAGTACCCCGAGAAGGCCTTTTGCCCCCAGGGGCACTCCGTGGGGTTGCAGATGGGGGCGAAGGCGGACACAGACTGGCGAGGGGAAGAGGGGAGCGGGGAAAGGTGGGAATCTAGGGATTTCAGGCGGAGGGTGGGGAGAGGGCAATGAGAGAAGACCGTCTGTTCCCCCAGGGGCACTCCGTGGGGTTGCAGATGGGCGCAAAGGCGGACACAGACTGGCGGGGGAGGGAGTTGGGGGGAAACGAGGTGAGGAGGAAGGTGAGGAGAAGGAAACGAGACGCGTTTGAGAAGTCTCAAAATTGACAGGGCAAACAGGGCAAGCAAATGTTGCATTCAAGGAGGAAGGTGGGAAGAGGGCAGTGAGTGAAGGCTTTCCAGACGGAATTTCCACGGATAACAAGCGGCCCATGTCCCCCTATAAAGTGACCCGCTAAGCTGCATTGCTGGATCCGAATCCTCTTTACTAAATAACTTAACCAGGAACCCTCACCTTATACTTGGTGGAATTCCTGAAAAAGATAATCAGCGCCCCGTGTCCCCCCATAGAGTGACCCATTAAGCTGCACCGCTGCATGTCCAGATTAGTGTAGTGAGCAGATAGAATCCGGTGCAGCTCCTCAGTGACATAGTCGTACATCTGCCAGTTCTTCCACTTGGGCACCGTGGCGTTTACATAAAAGCCGGCACCCACGCCGAAATCCCAGTTGTCCGATTCTCCCTCCACCTTCAACCCGCCTGCACAGGAGAGGAAGAACGGAAGAAGACGGCAAAAAAGATAGTCGCAGCACCGGTAAGGGACGAGAATCTTGGTGTATCAAGATTATTCAAATGTAACATCTCTCATTCACATTGAGTTGTATTGATTGGTTTAGAAAAGTGTGTACTCTCTGATTCGTGACAGTTTCAGGAGAAGAAGGTGAGAGACAGCTTACGGGGCGAGGAGCCGGGAAAATGAGCGCGACCCGTGCTCTTAGGTGGGTTTTGAGTCGACTCAAAACACGAGGGAGGAAGGGAGAAGAGGACGGGGGAGAAGGGGAGGGGGGGAGGAGGGTGTGTGTGGTGGGGGGAGCTCACGGGGCGAGGTGTCGGGGACAATGAGGGCGACCCCGCATTTTGAGGCAGGCTTGCCCGCATTGCAAGGCAGATTAAAGGGGGAGGAAAGGGAGGCAGCTTACGGGGCGAGGTGTCCGGGACAATGAGCGCGACCCCATGCTCTGACGCGTATTTCTGTGCGAACGACTTTTGAATGAAGTTCTCGTCCGTGCAAGTGAGACCCGAGAGCCAGTAGATCACCTGCGAGGGGGGAGAAAGAGGTAAGAAGAAGGGAGAGAACAGGGTGGGGGAGTGGGGAAGTGGGAACAGGCGCCTCAGTTCTCGTCCGTGCAGGTGAGACCCGAGAGCCAGTAGATCACCTGCCAGGGGAGGGGTGGGAGAGGGAGATGGAGGAAGGGGTAAGGTAAGGGAAGGAGCAGACGCCTCAAGGCACAACCCCGTGTTCAACGAATTATAATTTAAGTCCTTGTCCGTGCAGGTGAGGCCTGACAGCCAGTAGATCACCTGCGAGAGGGGGAGGAAGAGGTAAGGGGAAGGGAGAGAACAGGGTGGAGAAGTGGGGAAGAAAGAACAGGCGTCTCAACTCTCGTCCGTGCAGGTGAGTCCTGACAGATCACCATGAACAGAAGAAAGCGAGTCGAACTCACCGGGACGCGCGAGGAAGTGGCGGCGGGCGGGAAGTAGATGGAGAATTTCATGGTGCACCCGAGCGTCGCGCTCTCGTGCTCGTAGCGCTTGTTCACGCCGCCGAACATCTTATTGGACGAGATCTCCTTGGGCGCCGCCATTCCGAACGCCGCAGCTGCCGCGAAGCTTCGCGTGCACACGGAGACGACGGCTTGAGACGCGGGACCGCTTTGCGTAGGAGAGCACCGCGAGTCGTGTCGAGCTTCAAAAGAAACGCAAGGGCTCAGAGAATGGACGGTTCGATTCGAATCGCGAAACTGACGGACGACTCTGGTAACGGCGGTGGGGCTTTCGCTAAGCGGCAACGAGGCGGCTGGTGTTGGACAAAGTGCGGGCGACGCGCCAGATGAAGGACCACACGAAAAGGGGATGAAACCCACACTAGCGGCTAGAGCGCAGGATTGGTGGAGTCTGGAAAAGCTAGTATCGGCGGGGGAGGCGCGGAAGAGGGATCGAATCCCCGGAGCTATCCGCTGGATGCGGGCTGCAGACATTCAAACGGCCGGCTCAGGTGGAGTGAGATAGGAATGAGGTCGTTGATGTATGGAAATAGAGTAGCGGAGGTCGGCGGTACGGCACGCCAAGCAGAATGAATGACAGATAGAGTTGAGAGGTGCATGGAGATTGGGATGGGATTATGGGAGAAAGATGCGTAGGTTCTGAATCCCATGGGTTGGAATCTCCTAGAATCAGGATTTGCGATGCATGCTTGGGTCGTATGCTTCGTCTCAATGTCTGAGAAAGAGTCTCGAAACGTAATGTTTGTCTTTCTAAGCAAAGTTAAAGAATCAATTGTAATCAGGTCAAAATTCCGAAACCGTGACTCCTCTGGTGACACCGTCCACAACACGAATTATTTTGAACGCGCCCCAGACCAGAGCAGTCTGGCTTGATTCGGGCTTGGAAAGCAATGAATCGCAGAGCGCCGTCTTGTCAGCTCCCCATTGATTGGGCACTCTGACTGAGGTTGTTTTGCGATTGGCGAAATATGTTACTGCGATTTGGGAACGGTCATTGAGCGATGATGAGCCTTGTCGCTCGCGACTGTTAATCCGCTCCGCCAAACGTCCCTTCGCTCCAAGCCTACCTGTGCGCGTGCGTGCGCCATATCCCCTCTCCCCCTTGGCTTATCCGTAGATTTCAAGGCTGTGCACGCTGGAGTTTGCGCGGCAACATCAAATGTGTTGCTGCCCGAGTATCAGGTCTGCTGGACTGATGGTTGAGTGAATTTGAGTACGGTGTTTAACGTTACAGCATTTAGTTCTGGTGGTTTGTAGTGGTACAAAGAAGTATGTTTCGGGTAAAACGTATGTTTTCATATGACATACTCTGCATCTGATGAGAAGTTAGAAGCTCCAGAAAGCCGCTTATCACCTTGTTCGGTGCCTGCTGTGTGGATAGCAGCTGGTTCACTGCCTGAGATATTCTTATCTATTACCCGGCGACGCTGGCCATTCACTTTCCTGTCATTCCAGCTCACTGTCCGTCACTCACCTACCGCTATTTCGACACGCTCTCATTCGCTCGCTGCGTAGCGAAAGCGTCGTCACGGTCTGACTGAGACTCTTAGTCGCCATGGCGGACGGAGGCTGGGGCGTGCGACGCCGACTGGCTATCTGGGAGAGCCGAGCAGACTCGTTCCACGATAAATCGAGGTACATTAAAGCCCGCGTCTCATATTTCCGCCCAAACGACCAAGAGTAATACGGGCGAACAAGTAGGACCTCGTTAGGACGAACCGCGAACGACGAGCCGTTGACGAAATGTTAAGGACGAACCGATACGGGCGAACAACGCATTGTCATTTATTATGAGCGAATACTCTCAGCCTGATGGTCGTCTGTGTAATGCTTTTCTTAGTAACCTCCCGCTTTCGCTCTTTCCACTGACACCTCGCTTTCCATTTCCCAGCGCCGATCCTGTACGAACCTCCACGTCAGGTTCGGGAGCTCCCTGCGGCGCGCCAGCGCAGTATGGCGCGTCGCCAGCCGTCGGATCAACGGCGGCGGCGAACGGAGGGCGGAGATGGGAGCAGTGGGATCGGACGTACGACAACGTGCATTTCTCCACTCCGCGGGATGGCCAGTTTGGTGGGCCCGGCGCGTCGTCTAGCTATGTGGTAAGTATCGCCTAATGCTGTGTATAGGGAATGACACGGTTGTAGTGTAGTTTTTGTACTGTTTTGGTCAGTGCTTATGGTAGAACAGAGTCCAACTAGCGATTCCAGATGGCCAGTCTATCAGCTCTCTAAAATCTGTCTGTCCTCTGCTCCTCCTATCACCCGCCGTTTCTACGCAGTAGTATCCCTGGGAATTATTATTTCAAACTGGCACTTTCTCCAATTTCCCTGTTCTTTTGTGGGGTGTTCCCAGCCCGAGGACCCTCGCTACACGCCTACGACCAACCCGCCTGGTTATCCCGTACCTGGAGCAGGCTCTTCCGGAGCAGGCGCATCTGCTGCTGCAGGTGCATCTGCAGGTGTAGCTTACCCTTCGTCCCGCAGCCGAGGAGGAGGGGGGAAGCACCACCACCACCGCCACCACCACCACCACCACCACCAACCCCACCAACAGCCACACCAGCAGCCACACCAGCAACCCCAGTACCCTAACCTTCCCCAGCAGCAGCAGCACTACCCTGGGGTAGCCGGCAGTGCAGGGGGAGGCGCAGGGGGAGGGGCGCGCAGGGGGGGTCCCCTGCGCATCTCCCCCTCCTACTCCAACGAACCAGACGCCTCGGGGCTATCCGGGACGACGCTCGGGGGAGGCGGAGGCGGAGGCGGATGGGGAGGCGGAGGGGGAGGGGGGTGGGGACCGGGGAGGGTGAGTCTGGGCGGAGGGGGGTCCGTAGGGGGCGCGGGGGCGGGGGCGGGGGCGGGGGAGGGGGAGGGGGAGGGGGAGGGGGAGGGGGAGGGGGAGGAGGCGTGGGCGTGGTGGCGGGAGATGTACCAGGTGGATTGGAAGCCCAAGGAGGTGTTCTTCAAGTTCCGCCAGCGCTTCATGCAGTACAAGCTCGGCGCCAACATTGAACTCAGGCGGAAACTCGACCCCCCCCAGCTCTCAACCACCTCGCTTTCCCCGAAAGCCCCTGTTGCGCCCAAGCACAACCCGCTCTCCCTGTGGGGTTTCCAGGTGAGCAGGGCAGGGGGCGGGGGAGAGGGAATGGGGGGAGGGAAATGGGGGAAGGGGGGAAGGGAGGGGGGGATGTACCAGGTAGAGTGGAAGCCCAAGGAGGTGTTCTTCAAGTTCCGCCAGCGCTTCATGCAGTACAAGCTCGGGGCTAACATTGAATTGCGACGCAGGCTGGACCCCCCGCAGCACTCCACCACCTCCCTCTCCCCCAAGGCGACTCCTGCGCCCAAGTACAACCCGCTCTCCTCGTGGGGGTTCCAGGTGAGCAATTAAGGGGGGGCTCGTGGGAAGGGGAGTGGGCATGGGTGGGAAAGGGGGAAGGGCATGGGGAGAGGGAGGTGGACTGAAAGCCCAAGGAGGGGTTCTTCAAGTTCCGCCACCACTGACAAGGCTACAAGGACCATTGACATGAATTGATGAATGCGCTGGACTTTACAACCAGCTTGGGGGGAGAGAGGTGATGCCTGTCCGAGCCACCTGCTGCCGGTCGCATTTGATTTGAACATCGTGACCCTGAAGTTGGCCTCAAAGCCCAGCATCACTGAGCAGGTAAAGTTTCCGTCTGTCTGTCTGTCCGCTCGACCCTTCCTGTCAACAGGTGAACAGTGCATGAAGCTAGTCTTAAAGCCCAACATCACGAATTGCAAGTGTAAGGTCATCTTAAACACCTATGCCTCTTGTCCACTACAATACGCCCCCTGCTCTCACCAGGTGAACAGTGCGAACCTGAAGCTGGTCTTAAAGCCCAACATCACGGATCGCAAGTGGAAGGTCATTTTTGAGCCGCAGAGAGGAGACATCCGCTTCCTCACCCGCAAGATCCCCATCATGGGGCTGCTCAACCTGCAGGTGTGCAGTGCGGTGCCAGGCGGTGGTGTATCATCCGGTACGGTGCTGTGCGTTGCAGTGCGGTCAGGTGCGGTTATGGTGGGTGTGGTCGTGATGGTGGTATGTCGAGACCTACCTTTGAACCGCAGAGAGGAGACATCCGCTTCCTTACCCGCAAGATCCCCATCATGGGGCTGCTCAACCTGCAGGTGTGCAGTGCGGTGATATGTGGTGCAATGCAGGTGCTGTATGGTGTGGTGCGGCCAGTTATGGTTGTGTAATGTGGGCACCTATAAGGTTGCTATATCATCCCTTAATGTGGTGTGACAGTGGAAACTTAACTCTGCGCTCACTTGTCCCATCTTCTCCCCCCAACCCCTGTATTTCACCCCTCACCCCTCTCGGCCTTCACCCCACCTTCTATCTCTCGCGCCTTTTTCCCCGCAGGTGGGCATTGGGCATAAATTCAAGCACAACGCGCACCCTTATCCCGCAACCATGCAACCTCCACCCTCTCGTGCTAACTCTCTCCTTTTCTCGCCCACAGGTGGGCATTGGGCATGACTTCAGGCACAACGCAACGGGGTGGAAGTGGAAACTGACCAGAGTCCTCACTTTCCCCCCTTTCTCCCTTCTCTCTTCCCACTCCCCTTCTCTCTCCGCACCCCTCTCCCCACGCCCACAGGTGGGCATTGGGCATGACTTCAGGCACAACGCGACGGGGTGGAAGTGGAAACTCACCTCCGTGCTGAATGGGAACACGCCCTCAGAGATTCGTTATAAGCACAACCTGCCCGTGTGCCCGGGCATGGACGTGCGCGTGGGGTGGAATGCCGAATACGTGCTGCCCGACATGCACGGGTGAGCCTTGAAGGGATTGCGACCAGCATGCATGGGTGGATGTGCGGGTGGGGTGGAATGCCCTATACGTGCTGCCAAACACGAGTGGGTGAGCCTTGAAGGTAAATGTATGACATGGAGTGCATGGGCGAGGTGTGAGGATGAATGGGTGACTGTGGGTGAGCGTGAGCCTTGAAGGGGTTGTTCCATCCACATTCTTGGTGTTTTTGCTTCCTTCGTGTGCCCTTATTCACACGTAAATTTTCTGTCTTCCTTCTCCTCATCATCCGCCTCCCTCCTCTCACTTTCCTTCATTCACCCACCAACTCTCACATTCCTATTATCAGAGCCCTCCGTTTGGTACAGGGGAGCCCTTTCAAGGGCTGAATGTATGCCGTCCGTCACCCACCTCTTGTGTCTCTCTTCCCTCATAACTTTCTCTCTTCTGTATCTGTCCCCTCTTGTGTTTTTCTCCTCTTTCATCTCTTCACTTCACCCAACGACTCTTGCAACCCCATCATCAGAGCCTTGGGAACAGGGGAGCCCATTCTCGGGCTGAATGTGGGGCGGTTGTACGCATCTGTGGAGAGACTAGAAGCCATCTTCACCTCCATTGACTGACGTTGACTGCCGATGACCGCTGTTTACCGTTGTTGACGTGGCTAGTTGATGGTGATCATGGGCAGGCAGCCCCTTCCTGTGATATGCAAATGAGATGCGATGAGGCTGCAGCTTGCGTGTGCATTTTAGCTAAGAAACTCCAGTCTGCGTAATTGTGTTGAAAATCATTACCGTAGAACGTTTTCCCATTTCCAACCTGAGATTGCAATCGTACCCCAGTAGCGCTCTCCACTGTATCGAAGCCACTTCATGATTCAAGCTTCTGCCTTGGTATGTTGGATGTGTCGTGGCTCCCACATGCTAGACAAGCCCACTCACACGGACCACAACCCTAGACTGGACGGAGGCGCTTCCCTTCAAACTAGTCCAGTCGATAATAACGGGGTTGGGTTTGAATTTCCATGTACCACCACCACGGTTTTGTTTGGTGCACTGCGGTCCAGAGTGGCAAAGAACAAGAACCGTGCTTTACCGTGTGCAAACCTACTGAACCGAGCTTATCATCCACGGAGCAACTTGAAATTATTTTACCTGATTTGAAAGATCATCCTCGTCCTGCGTGACTTTGTTGTGAATGCTCCAGCCAGCAGCGAAGGACTTCTCATCAAGACGCTTTGCTCGCTTGTTCATTTCCACCGTTCCTTGTCCCCCGATAACCAGGCCTGTCCTTATCACTCATGCCGTTATGACTGGCTGCTATTCACCTTTTGCCTCCCTGCCGGGCTAATTTAAATATATTGCCGATATTACTGTTTTTAATTCAAAAGGGGCTTCATGGCAGCTTCCGAACCTCATGACGCGAAGCCGTCTTGGCTACCTTTTGTGGCCTTGCTAGCGCTATTCGCGTTAGTAGTAGTTCCATTACTGCTCTTCACCGTCCTCATGGAATCATACACGATATACGCTGACGCACCAAACGTCCACGTTCACCCGGGCCAGCTCTCCGCGAACGAGCACGATAAATCAGATGCTAACGTGGCTGCGAGCCAGGAGAACTGTCAGCTTCCAGAAAATCTTCTGGCAGGATCCGATCCGATTTGCTGGTGGTCCGGAGACCATGGCGGATACGGTAGCGACTCCTCGGGAACCAACATCGACACCATCCAGCCGGCTGCGGGCAACCAGGCAGGAATAGAGGAGGAAAGAATTCGGAGGCAGAGAACGGAAGGCGTTCTGATTTTCGGCGGGGGTTGCTCCCGCTGCACGGCGGGCGAGCTGTGCGCCTTCGAGATTGCCGTCCGATCGCCGGCCAAATGGGTCGCGCGAGCAACGGGATTCTCCGCCAGCTATAGTGGTAGCGCCAGCAGCAGCAGCAGCAGTGATAGCGAGAGCAGCAGTGGTGGTGGTGACAGCAGCAGTGGTGGCGCCTCAGGTAGCAGTAGCGGCGAGAGATTAAGGGTGGGTGACACGCGGATGGGCGTGGGCGGGTTGCGCGAGTCGCTGGTGGTGAGGCTGATGGGGCCTGCGTTGGCTGTAGCGGATGTGACTACAGAGGAGGGTGACGTCACACGATGGCGAGTCACGTACCGCGTGTGGGACGCTGGAAACTACAGGTGAGGCTTGAGGCTTGTGGCTTTCCAGGAGACATGGGAACGGGGAGGAGAGGAAAAGGGAGGGGAGGATGGGGAAGGAAGGAGTAAAGAGAAACATGGGTCAGGAGGGGATTAGGCGAAAAGGGTAGGGGGGGCAATTTTTCTTCCTGAATCCCTCCCCTCCCCGCCACCCCTCCCCCCCCTTATCCCCCCTTTTCCCCAACCTTTCTCCTCTTAATTCAAATCTTTCAAACGTTTACTACTAAAACCAAGGTATATCAAATCCCATTTCACCTTTCTTCTCCCCGCTTCCTCTTCTTCCGACCCCCCACTCAATCAGCGTTCTGGCCCAATCAGAGTGCGACACGCTGGACTTTGCTCCCGACTACATGGAGCGAGTCAAAAGCACGAAATCTCATGTCATGGCTCAATGGGTCCTCACTGTTCTCCCATCCACCAAACCAGCTACCGAACCAGTTTCCGAACCAGCTACCAAACCAACTACCGAACCATCCACCGAACCAGCTACCGAATCAATTGCCAAACCAGTTACGGAACCAGCTACTTCTGATGACTCCCAACCCAGCAGCACATTGCCTCGGGATGCAATGGACGGTCCAGATTCGCCCTGTGACCATTCCATCCACGGCCGGTGGCTGTTCAGCCCACAACAGAAAGCCTACACATGGCAGCTCTACCCCTGCGCGCACCCCCTCCCCCCCACCTCCCAATGGCTCTCCGCCCTCCAATCCCGAGGCATCTCTGAAATCAACTTTGTGGGAGACTCTCACGTGCGATTCCTCTTCCACCACTTCTACTTCCTCCTCACTGGCAAGGCCAATGCGTCCACTTACCAGTACCATTGGGACATTCATTTGGTTGTGCCGCCCCCTAGCCCGGAGCTACAGCCTCTGAAGCTCAACTTTTACTGGAACGGAGGGATGTTTGTCAACGGTTCCTTTGGCTGCAGGTGAGGTGACTTTTGAGACGTCTCAAATCCCACTCCCTAGCCCGGAGCTAAAGCCGCTGATGCTCAACTCTTAGTCAACTTTTACTGGATCGGAGGGATGTTTGTCAACGGTACTTTTGGCTGCAGGTGAAGTGTGCGAGCCAAGGCTTTACTGTGTTGTTTATGTTTGTTTATTTCAAATTGATTGTTTTCTCCGTCTCTATGTTGTAGACGGTTGCTGTCTTTGTACCAGGATTGCTATCCAATGTGTGGCTGGATGCAGAAAAGTTTCTTGCTCTGAACTTACTCCATCTGCCATCTCTTCCCACCATTTCCTTTTTTTTTTTCACTCCTTCGTTATAATCACTGTGCAGGAATGAGAACATCACGTCATTTGAAATGCTCAAGTTCCCCAACATTTCCACCACAGCCCAAGTGACGCTCGTGGATGGCGGTTACTGGACAATCTTCTTTTGCGACGAGCCTGAAAACGCCTTTGGGTACTATTTTCCTAACTTCCTGCAATGGTTCTACTCCAAAATAGAATCAATTCAGCAGGAGCATCAGAAGCAGCAGCAGCAGCTCCAGGGGCAGGTTGAAACTCAGAAGCTGCCCGACAAAGGCCGTTGGTTTCTGTACCGAACCATCCCTCCAAAACGGCTCAACAATTTCTGTGATATTGGAACAAACACCCTCATTTCACACCTGAACAAAGTGATTGCCGGGCATTTAGGACGGTACGGGATGTCTCTTCTCAACGACTGGCTGATTGCTGCACCTAGGCCTGACGACACTTGTAAGGATACGGATGTCCACTACAGTTGCTTTGCCAAAGCTAAGGGAGCAAAGGTGACTACAGAATGGGGGGGAAAGTATTATGGGACTGTGGGAGAGGCGATGGCGTTGAATTTGATTTACCATTTATTGTATGAGCTAGATTGAGTTAAACATTACTAGCATCTTGATTCTTGAATCGAATGGGTATAACGCCTAAATCATCGCTGCACACCACTTGCCGCTTGAATCGGAGCCTGCAAAATCCTGCAAGCACGAGCCCACCCGCTCCGTTTTTCCACACCCCCGTCCGTATTTCGTAACCTGTATTTTCGAGTGTGTTCTCCCAACGGCACGTGTAGCGAATCACATAATTCTAGCACCCAGCCAGCCACGATTACTACGGTACAGTACTTCTGCCAACCCACACCAGTGTGGGAACGCAAAACACGACGCCAGCTCGTCAGCAAAACCTCCGACACCCAAAACGAACCAGAACCGAGGGTCCTCCTCGCTCATCACACCGACCACGTCTTCTCCCCGGTTAGTACCAACCGGGGAACATCGATCTTGGGCTTTTCCACCCCCTCCCCCAAACCTGCCTCACCAAGCACCCCTCGAGCCGAAAGACGAGAGTAAGGGCGTATTCCTGGCTTTGGGGCCCCGGATTCATGTCATCCGAAATTTGCGGTATCCAATCGAAAAAATCAAATTTCGAACCGCGGGTTTTCCGATTGGCTACCTCAATTTTCGGATGACACAAACACCGGATGACCCGAAGCTAGGAATACGCCCTAACAAATTTTATCAAATGACGTACCAATCATCGGTTTTACCTGGTGCGTTACGGTCGAAACTGGCAGAGAGTACGAACCGTGGGGAAAGCCACTGTACCGCATTGGAGGTTCAGAGAGCGGGTCGGTGTGGCAAGGCAACCATCTTTCGAAATGGTCGTTACGCCCTTTCCAGCCTTCATCCCGCTTCCTTCTCAAAAATACCTCCTAAAACGAAAGAGCGCATCATCTCAGGCACAAGAGGTAACATGAGGGCGTGTCACGCGTCTCTGCTCCGCCCTCGGACCCCCATGGTCCTTGCTTAGCGCATGAATTGTCACCGCATCATCAGTGCTCCAGCAGCAGTGGATTCCTCGGCCACAGATGGCTCCT
This sequence comes from Closterium sp. Yama58-4, assembly GCA_947470075.1. Lineage (NCBI taxonomy): Eukaryota > Viridiplantae > Streptophyta > Zygnematophyceae > Desmidiales > Closteriaceae > Closterium > Closterium sp. Yama58-4. The sequence goes on from CANIUD010000142.1 coordinate 681,957, forward strand.
CAACGAGTTGTTGCAAGCCGTTATGTAACAGCCTGCGCAATCTCGCTTTACTCTAGCCATTCTTTTTATTGCCCAGACGTATTGAAGCGAGGTGACTTTTGAGTCGACTCAAAGTCACAGCCCGCGCAATCTAGCTTTACTCTAGCCATTCTTTTACTATTTCCCAGACGTGTTGAAGCGGTGCATGCGATATCCGCTGCGGTTTGCGGTTAACCAGCACAGCTAGTCTTAAATTATATTCATACATTTTTGTTTCGGACGAAGCCACTCCATGGCGGCAGCTTCCGTAGCGAATGAATCGAAGCGGTACTGGGTGGTCTTTATGGCCTTTCTGACGCTGTCCGCGTTAGTGGTAGTTCCGTTACTACTCTTCACCGTCCTCGTGGACTCATACACGATATACACAGACGCTCCAAGCCTGCAAATCTGGCTCGGCGCGCTTGCGTCAAGCCGAACCAGCGAACCGTCCCGTACTGCTCACGAACAGGCCAACCCGAACACTGAATTGACTCCGAGCCAGGGAAAGAGCACCGTTCCGGAAAATCCGGTAGAATCAGATCTGGTTTGCTGGTGGTCTGGGGATCACGGCGGGTACAGCGGAGGCGACTCGTCTGGAACCAGCAGCAGCATGATGATAAAATCCAATCATGGCGCAACTTCGCGGCGGAAGGGCGGAGTTCTGATTTTCGGAAGAGGTTGCTCCCGCTGCACGGCTGGTGAGCTGTGCGCCTTCGAGATTGCCGTCCGATCGCCCGCGAAATGGGTCGCCACACGCGAGCGAGCGGGGAAACGAAGAGGTCGCCGAGCTCTGGTTCGATCACGCGCGCTGGACGGGGGATTTGGTTCAATCGGGCCGAGAAGCAGCAGCAGCAGCGCCGACTCGAGCGGATCTGACGGCGGCTTGACTGGCGCGCTGCGCTCAGCGAGTCGGAGCGCGTGGAGTAGTGACGCTGCCAGGAACCAATCGAGGAGAAGAAGCGGCCGGTCTTTACGGGAGTCTGGTTCTATAGGTGGTGGCAGCAGCAGTGGTAGCGGCAGCTATGGCGGCGGCAGCAGCAGCAGCGCGCGGAGGGGCTTGGGTGGGTTGCGCGAGTCGCTGGTGGTGAGGCTGATGGGGCCTGCGTTGGTTGCAGCGGATGTGACTGCAGAGGAGGGTGACGTCACGCGATGGCGAGTCACGTACCGCGTGTGGGACGCTGGTAACTACAGGTGAGGCCTGAGGGTTGCTGGGAGGAAGAGGGGAGAAGGGTAGGAGAGGCAAAGGGGTGGACAGGAGGGAGGGAAAGTGAAAGGGAAGGAGGGACAGGGAGAAAGGGGAAGGGAAAGGAAGGGATGGGGGCAAATGGGTAGGAGAAATAAGGGAGGGAGGAAAAGGGACGTGTAAAGCGGGATTGGGGGCAAATGGGTTGGTGAGGGAGGGATTGGGAGCAACGGGGCTGGAATGGTGGAATTCTAGCTTTTTATCTCGTTCCCCCAACGCTACTCCACCTGAACCCCATTCCTTCAAATGTCTATACCTTAGTCTGATGACACCCTTATTTCTCTTTTCTTCCGTTTTGTATCCCTACCCTTTCTACCAACTCCCCGCCCAATCAGCGTCCTGGTCCAATCAGAGTGTGACACGTTGGACTTTGCTCCCGATTACTTGGAGCGAGTCAAAAGCACGAAATCGCATGTCATGGCACAGTGGATCCTCACCGTCCTTCCGTCCACCAAATCAGCTTCTGAACCAGCTGCTGCAGCTGAATCTCAACTCAGCAGCATATTCTCTCAGGAGGCAACGGACGGTCCAGATTCGCCCTGCGACCATTCCATCCACGGCCGGTGGCTGTTCAGCCCACAACAGAAAGCCTACACGTGGCAGCTCTACCCCTGCGCTCAACCTCTCCCCCCCACCTCACAATGGCTCTCCGCCCTCCAATCCCGGGGCATTTCCGAGATTAACTTTGTCGGGGACTCCCACTTGCGATTCCTCTTCCACCATCTCTACTTCCTTATCACTGGGAAGGCCAATGCATCTACTGTGAAGCTTCACGGAGACATCCGATTGGTCGTGCCGCCGCCCAGTCCGGAGCTACAGCCCCTGAAGCTGAATTTCTATTGGATCGGAGGGATCTTCGTCGACGGTCATTTTGGCTGCGTGTGAGTCCAGTGGTTGTGTGCTTGTGTGCGGGTGCGCGCATGTGCGTGTCTGTGTGCGTGCGTGTCTGTGTGTGTGCGTGTCTGTCTGTGTGTGTGTGGATTGGAGGGAGTTACATCGACAGTCCTTTCGGCTGCGTGTGAGCTGAGCTGTTTTTGGTTATTGTGCGCTCTTGCATGCATGAGCATGCCTGTGTGGGTGTGGCTTTGGATGTGGGTGTATGTAGGTGTGGGTGTGGGTGTTGGTGTTGGTGTGTGGGTATGGGTGTGTGTAGGTATGGGTGTAGTTGTGGGTAGGTGTGGCTGTGGGTGTGGGTGTGGGTTTGTGTGTGTGTGTGCGTGTGTGTGCGTGTGTGTGTGTGTGTGTGTGTGTGTGTGTGTGCGTGCGTGTGTGTGTGTGTGCGCTGTTGTGTGCATGCTTGTGTGTGTGTGTGTGCGCGCGCGCGCGCGCGAGCGCGCGCGTGCTTGTGTGTACGTGCTTGTGTGTGCGTGCTTTTGTGTGTGTGTGCGCGCGCGCGTGTGCTTGTGTGTGTGTGTGTGTGTGCGTGTGTGTGTGTGTGTGTGTGTGTGTGTGCGTGTGTGTGTGTGTGCGTGTGTGTGTGCTTGCTTGTGTGCATGTTCATGTCCAATTGCGGTCTTCATTTCGTAATCCTGTTGCATCACCTCGTAACCTATGCATGATTCCTCGTACCACTTAATGCATGATCCCTCTAACCCTCCTTCTCTTCATTTTCTGTGTGGACCAATCACAGATACTGACTCTGAATTCAATCACAATGCAATCACAATTTATGTGCCTTCTCTTTCCTCTCTTCATTTCCGCATTCTCCCTTAACCCCTCCTGTGCTGGAAAAAGGATACACGCGTCACATCACTGGACAGGCTTAAGTTCCCCGCCATGTCCCCACGGCTGATGTGATGCTTTTTGATGCTGGCTTCTCGTTCATCTCTTCATTTCTGCATTCTCCCCTAACCCCTCCTGTGCAGCAAAAAGGAATCGCGCATCACATCACTGGACAGGCTCAAGTTCCCCGACATTTCCAGCACAGCTAATGTGATGCTGTTCGATGCTGGCTTCTGGACGGCCGTTTTTTGCGACGAGCCGGAGAACGCATTTGGGTACTACCTTCCTAACTTCCTGCAGTGGGTTTATTCCAGAATGGAACTGGCTAGGCAAACGAGGTGGCAGCAGCAGCAGCAGCAGCAACAACAACGGAAGCTGCAGGAGCAGCAGCAGCGGCAGCAGCAGAAACGGAGATTGCAGGAGCAGCAGCTTCCAGGGCAGGCTGAAACTGATACGCAGCCTGAGAAAGGACCTTGGTTTCTGTACCGAAGCATCCCTCCGAAGCGGCTCAACGATTACTGCGAGCTCGGAACCAACGCGCTCATTTCGCACTTGAACAAAGTTGCTGCCCGGCACTTGGGTCGATTTGGGCTGTCGCTGCTCAATGATTGGTTGATCGCAGCCCCGAGGCCTGACGACACGTGTGGGCCTAACGATGTGCACTACACTTGCTTTGCCGAGTCTGAAAGAGTCGGGAATGATCCGATGGGATCAGATGGGAGGTACTATGGGCCTGTGGGAGAGGCGATGGTATGGAATTTTGTTTACCACATGTTGTATATGCTTGATTGAAAGTTTCATCAGCAAGGGTGGTACGAGCAGACATACATCGCAACGTGAGCAGGCTCATCACCACAGTGGTACATCAAGCAGGGTGCATTCCTGAAGCGCGCAAAAGCATCGAGTCTCGACTTAAACGACGAGATACAGTGTGGTGGAAATGTTTGATTCTTTGGTGTAATGTGGTGCAGAGCAGTACATTGTTTTATGACGGAATTGACACACGCGTGTCCATACCATACATGAATGTACCCTAACGATGATACCGTATATGCTTCAGATCAATCACCCTGAGCAGTAAGAGCTGAAAGGCTACGAATGCTACATGTCAGCAGCATCCAGGCCTCCAGGGCAGGCTACTACAACTCCCAAGGGTGGTTGTGGTGCAGTACACAGACTGCTTTATTTACAATATCATATTTGTACAGAGAATACAAATGGTGTCGAGCATAAGAAGCTAACCAGCGTTGCCTGCTATCCTAGGACAGAGACCCCGACGAGGTCTCAAGAACCAACACCGAGGTACGCAAAATCAGCCAGGGAAGGTGGAGTGGGTTCCAGTGGCGACACAGACTAGAAACTTCCCTAACTTCCCCACTGTACCTTACACTACTTGTATACAATACAACATACCGTACAGCCCTGCCCGTGAACTACAGCGGTTGATCTTGGGAAGAGATGCTGGAATGATCAGTAGTTAATGGTATATTTTCCACCCTCAAACTAACACGTAACAAACGTTCTGAACTTCATTCCTTTCTTGCAGCCAACAGTGCTTGCAAAGAAGAGGCTTACACATGATTCTTCCACCTTGTAAGTATACCTGCCAAGCGGGATACATCAATCACACAACAATGGATGAAGTAAATACAAGGTTCAGAGCTCGTACTGTCTCTTCACTCACAACACAATGCATGAACATAGCGAATAGCAGTGTGAGACAAATTGGACAGGTAAGTGAGAGTGCAAGCGAGAACAAGCACGGAGGAGTCAAACCACATTGAACCAGAAACGTAACTGTGTTAGTACGAGTTTCATATCACAATTCCGAGAGGGTTAACCAGAGTGAGGGGAAATTACCTTCCAAAGAAAGAGGTTGGGGCGAGCATGGTTCCTTGCTGGGAGTTCTTGGCACAAGCATCGTAATCCCCTTCATGCCCGCCATTGTACTGATACACATTCGCCTGGGTGTTCCATATAAACACTGCAATTTCAGAGCAATAAACGTAAGGCACAAGTTGCTATGTGAGGTGTAGCAGCACACACACCTCATACAACCACACACCCACCGTGAGGGGACAATCACAATGTGAGACGATGGGGTAATAGGAGCTTAAACGGATAAGCTTAATGGGGTGTAACTCACACTTAATGCTTTAATTGCATGGTAGCGGAAAAGCACTAGCGATGCGAAGAGATTAGTATCTCATTACCTAGCTTGTCGCCATGCTTACTGTGCATGTCGCCATGGCCAACCTAGTTCGTTGTCATGCTCTACCAAGCTTGTCGCCATCGCTTACCTAACCTAGTATATGCATGAAGAACCTATACCAATGAAAAAACGAGCTTTAAGCACCCTAATAGACCCAGGCGTCAACTGAGAGGGAATTGAATTTTGCGTACTCCCTAAGTCAATACATCCATTTGAGTCGAATCAAAACTGCATGCAAGTAAGACCAGTTAGGGTGCCTTGCATTTGACGCACCAAACTCGTCCCCAACTTTAGCGTCAGCCAGAACCTTCCACTTTTTCATGTTGCCCCGCTCCACGCGATGACCTTCGACTCGACTCAAACATGACTTCTGAGTCGACTCGAACGTGACTTCTGAGTCGACTCAAACATCTTCACTAGGCCACTTCTCCTGACTCTCATCGTAAGTCACGTGCCAAACTGACCCTCGAGTCACGCACAAAACTGACCCTCGAGTTACGCACCAAAACTGTCTCTCATCGAAATTCACGTACCAAACTGATCTCCAACTTTGACTTCAGCGGGAGCCTTCCATTTTTTCATATTCTTCACGCTCCACGGGTTCATTTGCTTCTTCGACCAGGTCGAAAGCTTTGTTAGCTTCATCCCGCCCCCCACATAGTACGTCGTGGCCTGAACGATTGAGGAATAAGGAGCAACCAACAGAATACGAGGAGGGAGAGATGGAAAGGGAGAGAAGGGCATTAAAAGTATAGAACTAAAGTAGACGAGTGATGGAGCAGAGGTGAACGGAAAGGAAAGGTCGCGGCACGGACGTTCGGGCGATGCTGGAGTGGGGTGCGTGGAAAGGCGGAGGACGTTTTTGAGTCGACTCAAAAACATGATCGCGACACGAACGTTCGGGCAGATGGTAGAGTGGGGTGCGTGGAATGACAGGGGACGGAGAGAGGGGTGGTGGAGAGAGCAATATATTCCGGAAAAAACGAGGAGACTCTGACTCGAAGTGAGAAGGGGGTTGCAGGGGAAAGGTGAGGGGGGGAGAATAGGGGGGAGGGGTAATGTGGCGGGTGCGAACTGGATAAGAGCGGACGCTAGGGAAGATGGTGGAGGGGGGTGCGTGGAAAGCATGGGGTACAGTCGGAGTAGTTTGCTTGGCGTCTCTCGGCTTACCTGTGCGGTTAGAAGTGCTGCGACAGTGCAACAGTCAGGCGCCACCATGTACACGTCAGGCAGGATCATGCACACGTCATGAAGCATCATGCACACGTCAGGCAGGATCATGCGCACGTCAGGCAGAACATGAGAAAAGCAAGAAGGACGAGGGAGAAGAGAAATAAGTCGGATGTCATGTTCACAAAGATCGTCACTCAATAATAGCAACACACTTGTTTTGATACTCAATATTAGCAGCACACTTGGGAACACTTGGGAGGGTCGGGAATGAAGCGCGCAGGAATGAACGTTAAGCGGAGGGGAGAGGGAGGGGGAGGAAGCCACGTACAAGCGAGGCCGAGAGCGGAGAGACACAGAAAGAGCGTTAGACGATGCAACGACATGGTGGCAGCGCTACTCCGTTGTTGTTTTGCACCCGCTTCTCTAGACTAAGCCTAGCTGCTCTAGGTCGCAACAGACTACGAACCACGCTAAAAGGTAACGCTGGAAAAGCTGGACGAAAAGCTGGACGCTAAGAAGTGAAGCTGTTAGGGTGACAGTAAGGCTCGTCTCGCTAGCGACTGCTAAGGACTACGCAGGAAAACCATGGAGCAGATGGGGAGAACCAGGATGGATTGCTGTCTGCAGTTGGGGGAAGGAAGCGAGGAGTGGTTTTGTTGCGGGAATAACTAGGGTGCGACGCGGTGAAAGTGGGTGGGAGGGATCAGAAGTGGTGAGAAGTGCGAGTTCAGGAGTTCAGGAATATATGGAGGCGTTTATTACCTTGTTGCGGAGAGATGGGTTCCTGCACACGGACTCAGGACGCGTCACAAGTAGAACATCGATCCTGCCTAGAATCGGTGTTTAGGTGGTTACACATTTTCGTTTATTTTCGTTAACGTACAGTTTTCCCTTCTAAGTCAGGCGATCGATGTGCCCCTGTCACACATCGATCGTGCAATTTCGTCCACATCGGGCAATTTTGCCCCATGTTTTTACGATCGTGTCACTTGAAACTTCAAAGCAGTCGTGACACACCGATATGGCGATCGGTTTGACAGGTTCGGTGAACAACCCTGATCCTTCCTCGATATTTTACTTGTGACGCGTCCTCAGGCGGGGGGGGTGATGAACAGTACAATCGTGCCAGCCAGCCAGGGAAGGGGGTGTGCCAAATCTGGAGAAACAGCTGAAGAAGCATGCGCCTCCAAAACAGACAGCCAATCAGTAACGAGTTCGGCCTGACCCCCTCGACTCGAGATGTTTTCAGCACCCATGGTTCTCTTGGGGCAGTCGCTCAATGCGTCCGATCTCAAAATTGTAGGCACGGAATTCAGGGTGTACAGAAGGAGACTACCCGATTGCGGATCCGTATGCAAGGATAAAATAAATGTTACAGAAGTTATGCACGCTGCGGTCTTCGGTGAGTAGACTCTTGCGGTCAGGTGGTTTCGGTCAGGTGAAAACATCGGTCCCAGCCACAGAGGTTTCTACATGTGGCTGAGGGAATGTTTTCCAGGAAGCGAAACGTGCAAAAACGTAAGAGCAACCTCGATAGGAGCGAACTTACGCGTGCGACTGGTGAGTTTATCGCGTTTATCAGGATGTTGGCACTTTCAACTGATATCAGTAATAATTTCTCATCCGCTCTGGGCCTTATGTGGCGTGTGCATGTTTATTAGATTGACTCAGAACTAATATATTTGGGCCAATATATGTGACTGTACGTGACATTGCGTATCTGTGTTACAGAAATGTTTCAGCGAGGATGGAAACAAGCATTCTTCCCCCTGGCTGCTTATCGCCTTCTTTCCGAAGGTTTGGGAGGACTGTTCTTGTTGTGTCCCTTACCACACACGATGACCAGGCCGTGACGGGTAGGGGGCTTGTACGACGTCACAATGACGTGGATGGTCCTTCGCCCAAGCATGTTAGGACAACTGGCACAATGGGCTTGGAGGAGGTTTGCGTGCGAAGGCCAACGGAGCTCGTCTCACGCCGCATTCAGAAGAACCATACCAGCGGGGGAGGTCTGTCTGTATGTTGAACCCAAACCACCGTTCCTTCTCAACTACGGCAGCAGCCGCAGCGACAGTCTGGGGGGCGAGTTGACAGGCTCTCCACCAAGTCGACTGTGTAAGGGCGTGTCCGAAGTGAGGCGTCGATGGATGACGCTGGATGTCGGTAAATGTCAACCCTCGGATCAAAAGTTCCAACCGTCAGGATTTGCCGACATCGGATGACGCTGGATGTCACGTTCACTTCGGACTCGCTCTAAGCTCGATTTGTGTGGCTCGGTGACGAGACCTGCTCTGGAAGCCTCCGAAGCAGTGGATGACCTATGAAAAGCCGCATCCACGTTCGACGAAGCTAAACCCCTTAGCATTTTCAGCTAATAGCGCAGCCTCGATACAGACCGAACCTCCCACCAAGAAACTTTTTGTAGTACGTTGCTTGAGTGGTTGTTGCTTAGGCTTGTCGGTATGTTCATCTGTCATTGATTCCAAGCCTAATGGCTAGGCTCGAAGTCGGTCTAGCTTTGGCTCTTGACCGTGTTCACCAATCAGACCCTGAAGTCAACTCAGATACCGTTCCAAAAATAAGTTTCATTCTCTCAGGAGCAGTTTGCTCAGGCTCGGACGTTCCAAAGCAATGGAAGCACGTTGTTTTCACTCCATAGAACACCCTACAAGTTGGTCCTGCTTATCCGTACTTGTTTGAAAGAACACGCAATGACCAGGTCGAACCACCCTCACTTAACCATACCGAAGCAATCACCGCAACACCATTCCGAACCAGATAGACCCCGAACCTCCCCGAGCCAACCACGCGTGTTTTGCCCAACGCCGTGTGGGGGACGCTGGCGGCCGTTTGCGAAACGTCAGCTCAGCACAGCTGCACCGCTGCACCATCCATCCATGCTGGGTGGTGTATCGGTTCTGCTGTAACCTGGGCGGGTGGGATGTGACATGGGGAGATGAGATGAGAGGGAAGAGAACGGAGGCTTTTGCTGATAGTCCAGCTTGGTTCGGAGGGGTTTCACGGGGTATATTACGGTTCTCTGTTGTTACCTCTTTCAACCGCAATGAAACAGACTACACCGTGGTTTATGGATGGAATAGGAGGTGAATGCACAAGGCACTTGCTTCCCCTCTCCTCACTATTTTAGGGGGGCTGGCCTTGGGGTTTCACTCCTATTCCCTAAATCGTAGCACCTGGCTGGTGGTTGTCTGTCTGGTCCGTTTCCGAACTGTCTGCCCTGTTGCCGAGATAGCTGCGTCCTCCCCGCGACTCGGTTCTCCTGGTCCTGTCAAGGTCGCGTAGTTTATAATTCGCGGGCTTTTCTCGACGGCTATTTACTTATTCATTGCTCTCGTATAGGAAGGAGGCCGACGAACGTATTAACGTTTTAAATATCGCTTAAACCGCCTTAAAAGAACGACCCCCATATTCATTAGCGTTTTAAGACTTCTTCTACGAGTCTCAGAAGAATTGCTATTACGCTGAGGAGCTTTACAAAGCCCGCTGATATTGCCCGATTAATCCGCTCCTTGACTGTTTGCTCCTGGCCTCCTTTTCAGCAAGCTGCTTCAAGACTTCAAGAATTCTCTTCTGAATGGCCGCCATTTTCTTCCGCTGCTGTGCGCCTCCTTGCGTCTCGCTCACGCCCTCCTCCTCTTCCGCTTCCCGTGGAACTTCCAACTGCCCTTGCACCCCTCCCGGTTTCTGCGTGACTTCGCGCCGACCGTTGCTTCCGCCACCCGAAGGATCTCTTTTGCCTGACGCTACCCGTTCGATCAGCTTACTCGGCCGCGCGAATTGCCAGAAGAAGCGGAGCAGTTGCTGTGGAATCGGAATCAGCGGCAATCGCGGCGGAACCGTCAGATGCTGCTCCGAATTGAGGACTCCGTTGATTTCCCCAACTTCTACGACGATTCCTGCCGTTCCTGCTGTTACTCCCGCCGGCAGCAGCGCCGGTAACAGTGATGGGAGCAGCTGTTGCAATACTGATGCGGAGAAAAGGGCGGTGAGCGCTGATATTACTCGTACGGAGTCTGTTTATAACGAGTCGTCTTCAGTTGGATCCAGAGAAGCCGCTGGGTCTTACGTGGCAGCCAATGGGGAGGTTTGTCAGAACGGCGTTTCGGATGCCGTCGGCGCAATGCAGCAGTTTGAATTCACGTCGGGACTGCGCGGACCTGACGCTAAGTTTGCCGGCGACCGACAAGTCAAGACGGTTGGCGGAGCGAACAAGACTGCTGGAAACGCGAAAAGGGCTTCAGGCGAAAGGAGGAAGGTCGCAGGGCGACGGAAGAAAGCGGAAAGCAGCGCTCCGCACTCCGAGCCCGCCTCCCGTTCCTCGCAGCTCCTCCGCGCGATGATGCGCGGAAGGTTCGACGAAGCCGCGTCCCTCGCAACGGCTCCCAGCGCAGAACACGGGGTCCTTGACGGGAAGGAATCGGCACCCGTGTTTATCCGCGCGGCTGCGACGGCCACTGCAGCCGCCATAGGTCTCAGCATCGTGACTGCCGCGCCTTGCCTCCCAACCGTCTCCCCTGCCTCCGCCGCCGCTTTCAACCGCGTTGCTGACGTGGCGGCGGCGGGGCTGCCGGCGGAGGTTCTGCCGCCGATCGCGGCGGTGAATACGGGCGACGTGTGGCCGTCGCTGTACCACTCGGCGCAGTTCTTCTCGTCGTTCCGCCCGCTGCCCGTTCCGATCACGTTTGACGAAGGAAGCTTCGCGGATCGATCGGGCTTCGCCGCGCCGCCGTTAGTGTACACTTACCCCTCTACTGACGCGTCGGTGGAGACGCGTAACGAGCCGCTAACGGCTCGCGCAGTCGCTGAATCGTCCGCAGTTCCGGCATCGCTGCCGGTTAGTCTACCGGCTTCACTACCGGCCGCCTTACCCGCTTCTCTCCCGGCCGGAAACTTCGCGTTGCCCGCACCTTCCGCTGCGGTTTTGCGCGTGCCCCCTTCTGGGGCTGCGGTAACCAGTGCGCCTGTGGCGCTCGAATTTCCCGCCGCTCCCGCCGCGTCCGCGGATGCGGGGAAGGAAGCGGCGGGTTCCGCGGGCGCGGATGCGGGCGCGGGTGCTGACGTGGTGTTAGGCGTGAATGTGTCCGTGCTAAAAGCCGCCTTTGGCACTGTGTTTAAGCTGTTCGGCATCTGCGGTAAGTTTAGGAGATGTCTCGAGATTTATTGTTGTAGACGCCTCATAAGCTTTGCCGCTTGTTTTCTGTGCAAGGTTTTGGGAAGGCGCTTCTTCCCACTTTCCATCTCGCTTCCTCTATCTTCCATATCCCCTTCCTCCACCCCTCCCCTCCCTCCCATCCCTCCCCTCACCCCACCCGTCCCCTCCCTCACTCCCTCCCTCTCTCCCCTCCCTCCCTCCCTCCCTCCCTCCCTCCCTCCCTCCCTCCCTCCCTCCCTCCCTCCCTCCCTCCCTCCCTCACTCCTCCTATCCTCCGTTGTATGTTGTCAGTCACATTTTTACCTCTTACATTTCGCGCCTCTTCGCCCATCAAGTCGTTGCTCCTTGCCTCTCCTCGCCCCTCTTCCTCCTCCTACCTCCCGTCGATTCACATTTCCTCTTACAGGGTTGCCCCTCTTCGCCCGTCAAGTTGAAAGTTCTGTTGACTCACCTGCCCCTCTTCCTCCTCCCCTTCTCCCTTTTTCTCCCCCTCCCCTCCTGCCCCCCGTCCCACCCTCCCTTTCCCCCCTGCGCCAATTCCTTGCCATGCTTTGCGTGCGTGCGTGTGCGTGCGTGCGTGTGCGTGCGTGCGTGTGCGGGCGGGCGTGCGTGCGTGCGTGCGTGTGCGTGCGTGCGTGTGCGTGCGTGCGTGTGCGTGCGTGCGTGCGTGCGTGTGCGTGCGTGTGCGTGCGTGCGTGTGCGTGCGTGTGCGTGCGTGCGTGCGTGCGTGCGTGCGCGTGCGTGCGTGTGCATGCCTGCGTGCGTGTGCGTGCGTGCGTGTGCGTGCGTGCGTGTGCGTGCGTGTGCGTGCGTGCGTGCGTGCGTGCGTGCGCGTGCGTGCGTGTGCATGCCTGCGTGCGTGTGCGTGCATGCAAGCAGCATTCGTGGTGTGTCTACAGAAGTCGGGCATTCTACCCAAGTCCACGCCTTCAGTGCTCAGCCAGGTGCGTTGTTAGTGGGTGCGTGGGTGGTCGGTTGCATGGGTGTGTGTGGGTGCGTGAGTGGGCGGCTGCGAGCGGGTGTGTGTGTGTGTGCGCGCGCGCGCGCACGCGCGCTCGTTTGCTTGTGCGCAAGTGCTCTCACCTGCATGGGTATTGGTCAAACGCGTATGCGTACATAACCAAAGTTATCAGTATCTCATGTACGAATGTCTTCTCTGTCTGCTCAAATCTGCAGTCCTAATCGCCCCATGAATTGTCATTCATCCCCTTTCTACCTTTTTTCTCCCCTCTCGTTTCTCTCATCCTCTCTCCCTTCTCTCATCCCCTCCTTCTGATCCACCCTGTCTCTCCAGGTTTCCTTTCGAGTGCTCATCCCGTGCTTCCTCATGACCAAGGTACGTTTCATGTGCAGTGCACTGCTGCTGCACTGCTGCTCCGCGCCCCACTTCTTGGATCGCAAGTGCCCCGCCCCTTGTGCTCTTAGACAATGCAAAGCCCAAAGCACCTACCACCATAGGATTTTTCTCCAATAAAGCTCTCCAATTTAAGCTCCTATGGCCGTTATTCCACATTCTGCCTGTCCCCTAAGTCTTGCATCTTCTCTTGTTTCTTGCTGCATTCCTCCTCTCTCTCTCTCGCCGCTCTGGCTCTCTGCAGGTGGCCGCCACTCTTTCTGGCGAGTCCCTCTCAGCCCTTGCAGTGCTGCCGCTCATCGCCATTCTCCAGGTATGCGCCGCGACACCCATACTCTATCCGCTGATGCCACTTATCCACCACTGCCACCCATAATTCGCTCCTATACTGTATCGCCACACTCAATCCGCCCATATGCCGTTCCTTTGCCTCACCACGGCATCACCTCCTGCGCCTCTTCCAGCCCGTTTTTCTTGCATCTTCACCGTATTGGTAGGCACCGTTTTGGGCTAGGCTTCGTGCCTCATGGCCTTCCACAAGCCCTCTTCACTGCTGCCCTAATGCCCAATGCTTCCTTTGCCTTCCCAACTCCCCTCCCCTCCGCGTGTGTTTCCTCTCCAGGTATTGGTAGGCACGGTGCTCGGCAAGGCCGCGTGTCTCGTGGCCTTCCACAAGCCCTCGTCGCTGCTGCCCTCCGCTGCTCTGCTTCCCTCTCTTGTCACCGGCAACACCTCCAGCAGCAGCAGCAGCAGCAGCGGCAGCAACAGCAGCAGCAAGAACAACCTAAAGCACAGTGACGGCACCAGCAGAGAAACCCACACTGAGCCTGTTTCCACTGCTGCTGAACCAGCATCAACGGCAGCAGCAGTGTCAACAGCACTAGCATCGGCAGAAGCAGCGGCGGCAGCACTGCGAACCAAGGAGTCGGTGGTAACGGCCGTGTGTGCGTTCAGCAACTCCCTCTCGCTGCCTCTGGTCTTCCTCACGGCACTTCTCAGTCAAGTGGACGGCGACAGGGCAGCTGGTTACCTCGCTCTCTTTATGATGGGGTGAGTGGGCATGCATATGTGTGGCTCGGTGCCTATCAGTGCTACGGTGTGTGTCTTGGTTGGTCTTGACATGGTTAGGGGTTTCAGCAACTCCCTCTCGCTGCCTCTGGTGTTCCTCACGGCGCTGCTCAGCCAGGTGGATGGGGATAGAGCAGCCGGCTACCTCGCCCTGTTCATGATGGGGTGAGTGCTTGTGTGTGTGCCACATAGACATCTGGTTGTGCACTGTCAAGTGTCTCTCGCTGCCTCTGGTGTTCCTCACGGCGCTGCTCAGCCAGGTGGATGGGGATAGAGCAGCCGGCTACCTCGCCCTGTTCATGATGGGGTGAGTGCTTGTGTGTGTGCCACATAGACATCTGGTTGTGCACTGTCAAGTGTCTCTCGCTGCCTCTGGTGTTCCTCACGGCGCTGCTCAGCCAGGTGGATGGGGATAGAGCAGCCGGCTACCTCGCCCTGTTCATGATGGGGTGAGTGCTTGTGTGTGTGCCACATAGACATCTGGTTGTGCACTGTCAAGTGTCTCTCGCTGCCTCTGGTGTTCCTCACGGCGCTGCTCAGCCAGGTGGATGGGGATAGAGCAGCCGGCTACCTTGCTCTCTTCATGATGGGGTGAGTGTGAGTGTGTGTGTGTGTGTGTGTGTGAGTGTGTGTGTGTGTGTGTGTGTGTGTGTACGTGCCTCATGGTGTGTGTGTCTATCTGTCTATTGCTCGGTCCTCTCGCTGCCTCTGGTGTTCCTCACGGCGCTGCTCAGCCAGGTGGACGGGGATAGAACAGCCGGCTACCTCGCGCTCTTCATGATGGAGTGATCTCCTGCTCGGGCGGCCGTTTTTGTCTTGTCTCAGCTTGTCTTATCTCAAATGTGTCAGTTTCGACTGGAAAGTTAACCCCTCGCTTTCCGCAAACCCCTCGCTTTCTGCAAACCCCTCCTCTTCCCACAGCTGGCAGCCGGCGCTGTGGACGATTGGCTACAGCACTCTCAAGGACGCAGTCCAGCCTGATACCCAGCCGCTGCTCCCTCCCTCCCCTTACCCCCCTTCCCCTCCCCCCTTCTGCAAACCCCTCCTTCCACAGCTGGCAGCCGGCACTGTGGACGATTGGCTACAGCATTCTCAAGGACGCGGGCAAACCTGCAGGCGGTGCGAGCAGCAGCAGCACCAAGGCAACTGCCACTAGTGGCGCTGGTCATGCTGCGGCTGCTGGTGGTGGTGTTGGGGGCGTGCGAGCGTGGGCGAGCAACGCTGTGGAGTGTGTCTCTGGCGTGGCCAAGAAGGTGTTCAACCCGCCCATGTATGGGGTGAGTTGCTGGTTACCCACCTATTTATGGGGTGAGTTGCTGGTTACCTGCCTATTTATGGGTTGCTGGTTACCCTCCCATGCGTGGGTGAGCAACGCTGTGGAGTGTGTCTCTGGCGTGGCCAAGAAGGTGTTCAACCCGCCCATATATGGCGTGAGTTGATAATTTTGGGTGAGTTAGTGTATCCACCCATTTTTGCTTTCTCGTCTCGCCTCGTCGTTTTTTCTCTTCGTCTATTTGCGCCTGTCGCCTTCATTCCTGTCGCTTTCTCTGTCTTGCCTCATGCTTTCTTTGTTGTCTCCCCATCAGGTGCTCGTGGGGGTTGTTATCGGCACCACCCCGCTCGGCCATTTCTTCCTGCCCGCTGCTGCCGATGCTGCTGCGGCTGCTACAGCCGCCGCTGCTGGCTCAGGCGACCTGCTGTCTTCTCTCTTCGGCCCCGCTACAGCCGGAGTGCTGCACCCGCTGTTTGGGGCTGCAGGTATGCTCGGGGGAGCATGCGTCCCAGTCCAAACCATTGTCCTCTCCTCCTCCCTTGCCGATGCCCTCCCTGCCAACCTCTCCTGGCCAAAGTTCCTCCCCGCGCTCCCCAACCTGCCCACTCCTCCCAACCCCTTCGCAAACCTCCAAAAGTCCCTCTCTGCCAAATTCCCTGCCCCTGTCTTCCCTGCCGGTTCCCCCCCTCTAGCCGACCTCCACCACCTCCTCCAATCCCTCCTCACCCCTTCATCTTCCTCCTCTTCCTCTTCGCACCCCGCCTCCTCCCCGTCCTACTCCTCCTCTTCCTCCTCTGATTCCGCCTCCTCACTGTGGCTCCTAGCCCGTTTAGTCCCCCACCAACCCTTCCTAGGTAACTCCGTCCTAGCTGCTTCCTACTCCACTGCTGCTGCGGCTGCAGCCACAGCATCAGCTGCTTCAGCCTCTGTTATTGCTGGCGGTGCCTCTGCTGCTGTCCTGGCGATTCCAGTGCAAGGGATCGTGGAGAGGGGTGCGGAGGGGCTGGAGAGGGGTGCAGAGGGGTTGGAGAGGGGTGAGGATGGGTTGGAGAGGGGTGAGGATGGGTTGAAGCAGGTGCGGTCGTGCGAAGCCGAGAGCAACACCGAGGCGGTGGGAGGGGTGGCGATGATGGGGGGTGGGGATGCGACAGGTGCGCTAGAGGTGAATGGGCTAGATGCTTTGGAACTAGAAATGGACCTGAGCATGGGACAGGGTGCTGCCATGCAACTGGAACGACCAAACACTGATGCTGCTACAGGAACAGCAGCAACAGCATCAGAAGCAGCAGCTGTTGGGGACGCTGGTGCTGAGGGTTTTCCTGCTGCAGCAGCTGCAGTGGGAGAGGACGTAGCAGCACCTATTCGCTCTGTCGCCCCCACCACCCCTGTCGCCACCCCTGTCACCATGTCTCCTGAACTGGCAGCTGCGCTGGCTCCTGCTACGGCTGCCGCCCTCGCCCCTTCTTCCTCCGCTGTGTTCGCCCATGCAGCAGCAACACCAACCGCGTCACCTCAGTCCATTGCCTCTGCCACATCTCCTGCCGCTGCTGTGCCTGCTTCTTCTGCTCTTCCTGCTGCTGTTCCTGCTGGTGGTGGTGGTGCTGCTGCTGCGGCAGCTGCACCTGCCACCGCACCAGCTTTGGCAGGGCCGCAAGCAGATCTGTTGGACAATCGGGCATTGGTCGTGGTGTCACTCGTGCGCCTCCTAGTCTCTCCCATCGTTGGCATGACCAGCATCATGGTGCGTCGCGTTCCCCGTTGCGATGTTGGCTTGCTCCTCTTGTGGTTGCCTTGATGCCATGGCTTGGCAGCAAGTTGTCTCCGCCCTCCCTCCCCTCCATCTCCCATTTCCCTCCTTCACAATAGCTAATGTCGCCTTTTTTCCCCCCTTTCTCTTTTGCTCCTCCAGGCTCTCTACCACGCTCACCTCATTCCCCAGGACCCTATTTGTGTGCTTTGCCTCATGGTAAGAGTGCTGACTGACTCAATAAGCCCTTCCGGTCCCATGACTGCTCATGCTCATACATCAACATTCTTCTGGTTCTTTCTTGTTCCACTTTCCCTCACCTTCTACTCAATCACTGATTTCTCTGCCCTCTCTGCTCGTCCCTCTTTCAGGTGCCCACCGCAATGCCGTCATCTCAGAGCCTTGTGGTTCTCACTCAGGTTAGTTGCCACTGCACCCTGGTCAGCGTAGTACAATCCTTGACACTCTGCTTCCCACCGTTAAATAGCACATTATTGTTCTCGGCACTTTATTCTAAATTCCTTCCCTCCGTCTGTCATCATACCCTCCCTCCTATTCTTTGACTGCAGTTAAGCTCCAAGACCCGTCCTCTGGCCGGAGTGCTTGCCTCACTCATGCTTCGACAGGTGAGCCCCTTCCTGCTTGCTCATATGGATATTTTGCCCCTTTCCTTTGTTGCAACTCCTCCTCCTGGTCTTTTCTCTTTGGGCTTATCAAGTTTGAATGGAAGGAACAATGCCAGCATCGTATATAATCAGAGTTCATTGTCTGGTTGGAAGATATGAACATGCTGCTTACAATCAAAACAACCTGACCATGTGATGCAAAAGACAGAGTTACGGTGCAGCAAATGCTCACTAGCTTCTAACCAGTGCAGCCAAGTTCCATCCATGCCCTATGTGTCTACGAGTTAAAAATGTAAATTCCAACTGACAACCAACTCGTCCAGAAGGCAAAACATAAATTTTCACAACAAACGGCATTGTACCATGTAGAGGCATCAAGCTATAACACCTTGTCTCATCATATTTAAGTTTGATGCTTCCTTGAATGGTATGAGATCTGACTTTTTCTTCCTGCCAACCGTCAATGATTATGGTCTTCCATTGTCCATTGGCCGGTTCAAACAGGATGCTGATTGCTTGTCCGTAATTTCTCAAAAACACTTGACAGAGGTAGTGGTACTACTTCTCAAAACACAATTTCTTCCTGTCTAATGTTTCTGACTAATGTTTCTGGCTCTCCCTGTCTATTTCCATCATTCCCCACCCCTCCAGTACGCGTTGGCCATGCTACCCATCACCATCTGGGTCACCGTTTTCCTCACAATCCTCAACATCCCCATGTGACGACCATCGCAATGTGGCACTTCACCCGCCACTGTAACTAGCTTTTTCCTCACAACTGTCGCATGGCAGTGTGAGCATGGTCGTTTTGGTTTCCTACAATTGAATGAGGTGAGATAGGCTAGTGAAAACAGTGGAAAGCATCATAGGTGGTAGCAGTTACTAATGGTGAAGGCTCCAGCAGAAGCAGCAGAAGCAGCAGCAGCAGCAGCAGCAACTGGTCAAGCAGAAGTCATTGGATCAGCAGCAATTGCAGCCGCACAGTGATAGTTTCAGAAGTTGTGTTGGTTGGTGAACTGCAGCAGCAGGGAGGAGCAAAGGGAGAAGAGGGGAATTAGAAGTGAATATTCAAGGTGCATGGTTGAAAGCCAAGCATGGTGGAAGAGTTAGCAAGCTGAGTTAGTATTTATAGGCACACTACAATCCCTATGCATTGTGGCAAATGTTCAGAAACATTCAACATCCCAAATTAGTACACTCCACTTGTCTATCAAAGATTTACCTTGCATAGAAGATTGTGTAGGTATGACAGTCTTGTGCTCGGACAAATTAGACAATACAGAGCCACAGCTGTGAGAGCCTTGTTTTAACCTGTGAGCAGCAGGGAGAGAGGCAGTCAGGCACACGGCAGCGTTGTCTCAGTGAAATGCAAAGCAGGAAACAATGGAGAGAAGGCAAATTAGAAGGTAAAAACCTATTAACTCACCCATTGTCAGTGACGGTAGATGGTGTAGCTGAATGCGTTGATAGGTGGGCTCCGATCCGAATGTGACAGTATCTGATCCCCACATACTCAAGAGGGCATAGCATATACACAGGGAGCTACCTTGCCTCAAATACCCCACTGCCACGGCTCGCCGCTGCTGCTGGCTGCTGCTGGTGACTCATGACAGGAGAGCTTGCTGTCTCAATAGCCGGCCGGCTACCTGCTGCAGGTGGCCCTCAAGTGATTCACAGAATACCCAGGATGAGGAGGGAGTTTCAGTTGGTGTTAGGTGGTCGAGCGACAACTTGGCATGCTGCTGCTGCTGCTGACGTGTCTGTCAGCCAGTTAGGGATGAAACGGGAGGTAAGCAGTCTCAGGTGCTCAAGCCTGATACTAGGGCTCCCGTGTTGCAAGAGCAGCACCGCTTGGTTAGTGTGAGTCGAGTGTAATGTAAGCTGAGTCAGGTCAAGACAGCCGTTTCTGTGTTACAGAGGCAGCTCTGGTGTAGAAGCAGCAGCGTCTCTAGGCTGTGTAGCCTTGACAGGTGCGAGGATGGCTTGCTGCTGCTGGGGCTGCTGCGGCTGCTGCTGCTGCTGATGCTGACGTTGAGTCTGGGCTTGAGATGGTTCGAGGGGCGGGACCAGCGAGGAGACGAGGGCCATGAGGTGGAGAGGCAGGGCGGCGGATCCGAGGAACAATGCAGCCTCCATGAAGCAGTGCATGCTCCCTGCCATCTCGCCCGCTTGCCCATGTAGCCATGCTAGCACGGACCCGTTGTTGATCAGCAGAGTGCTCGTGCGCCATGAGGTTATAGGGGCAGCTCTGGGGAAGAAGAAACAGCCTCTCTGGGCTGTGTAGCCTTCACAGGTGAAAGGATGGCTTGCTGCTGCTGGGGCAGTTGCTGCTGATGATGATGTTGATGAGGGGCTTGAGATGGTTCAAAAGGGGGAACCAGAGAGGAGACGAGCGCCATGAGGTGGAGTGGCAGAGCGGCCGAACCAAGGAAGGATGCAGCCTCCATGAAGCAGTGCATGCTCCCTGCCATCTCGCCCGCTTGCCCATGCAGCCATGCTAGTATGGACCCACTGTCGATCAAGAGAGTGCTCGTGTCAACCAATCCGTCGGTGACACGTGGCAGCAGGAAGAGCTGACTGAGAGGCGTGGCGCCGATCAGGAGACCTGCGAGAACCTGAGACAGCAGGGCAGAGGAGATGGAGAGACGCAGGGCAGCAGGGTGCAAGAGAGGAGTCAAGGAGAGGGGATTTAAGAATGATTCGCAGCTAAGATTGAAGAGACCTGCGAGAACCTGACAGACAGCAGGGCAGGAGAGGGAGAGACGCGAGGCGAGGAGAGTCAAGGACACGAGAAGAGAGTCATGAGCGTCTAAAGCAGAGGGAAGGGAAGGTGGTGGGAGGAAAGGAGTGACATGAATGGGAGCGCATGACAAAGGAGACGAACGTGCTAAGAGGAAGAGGTGAATGGGGCCAAGGTGAGGGGAAGGAGAAAAGATGTGTTGGGCACATAGGTGGAGGAGAGAAGGGGAATGAAGGATTGTGGTTGTGAATGAAAGCGTGTGGAGTGAGGAGAGGGACGATAACAACAGGGCAAGCAACCGAACTCACTCCAAGAACAGGAGGGGTGAAGAAGCGATTCGAAAGTGACAGCCCAGATGCACCCGATGCAGGACGGCTCGAGGACAGGTTAGTCTCTCCCGCTTCTGCCTGCTTATTACTCCAGCTTTGAGGCGCGTCGAAACGCGTCTGTTGTTGAATCCAGAGCAGAGCGTTGCATGCCAGAATGAGTAGCGCCGGGCCCCACCTGTTGATTGGCGTGTTGATGAAAGGGAGAGGGAGGGAGGGAGGGAAGGGTTGAAGGGGAGGGGAAGGGTGAGGGAGGAAAAGGGGAGGGTAAGGGGAGGAGAAGAGGAGGGACCGGAAGGGGAAGGGAGCGACGACAGGTGAGTTGACTATAAGAGCCGTATCAGTGAGAGGTGGACAGTGAAGCGAGAGGAGCGCGATGCTGTCTCGAGAAGCAAGACAGGTCACGAGAAAACGCCATGTGACATGCCTCAATAACACGCACCCGCCCAATCAACCCGCCCACTCATTCCCTCAACCCCCCCACTCATTCCCCCAACACCCATTTCCACCACTCCCCCCTACCCCCATCTTCACCCATTTCCCCCCTTTCCCCTCCACTCAATTCCCCCCCCTTCACACACATTCCCCCCCTTCCCCCCCCATTCATCCCCTCTGCACGCACCCGCCCACAGCGAGCAGCGCCAGCTGTCCCGCCAGCCCGTCACCGTCTCCCGCCGTCTCACAGACGGCCGTCATGATGACCAGCAGCAGCAGCGTCATTCCCGCTTCACCAAGCTGACCGCCGAGATTGCCAGCAGCGTCACTACCGCCTAGCGGTGCAGCTGGTTTGGCGGCTGCTTCGGCGGTTAGTTCGGTGGCCGGTTGGGCGAGGGAGGAGAGCGAGGCGGCGAGTTGGTGCAGAGCGGTGGAAGGGCGTGGAGAGAGATGGAGCGGAAGGGGGAGGAGTGCGGAGGCCGGGAAGGAGGGGGAAGCGGAGGAGAATTGGTGGGCGTGGAGGCGACCTAATGAGGCCGCACAGAGAACCTGGATGAGAGAGCGGGTTCGGGCGGGTTCAGGAAGACAATAACAGGACACACAGAGAGAGAACAAGGTGATCGTTGAGTCGAGTGAAAAACGAGGTGACCTAATGAGGCCGCACAGAGAACCTGGATGAGAGAGGGTTCGGGAAGACGATAGCAGGACACAGAGAGTGAGAGGTGACTTTTTAAAGTCAATTCAAGAGTCAGGGGACAGTGGAAGAGTAAAATAAGGGAAATGAAGGGAAGTGAAGAAGGGAAGGGGAGCATACCTGCGCGAGTGCAATGAGTGGGAGCGAGGAGAGCACCAATTCCGGTTCACTCGACACTGCCGATGCCACGTGTACCGCTAGGAAACACGGGATGAGCACGCGATTCGCCACCTGGAACGAGACAGTGGACGACGGGAGGCGGAAGGGGGAAGGCGGAAACGGAGGAAATAGAACGAGGGAGTGCAAGCAGAGGAGGGGGATCCAAGTCAGCAACGTGCGTTTCGACCCAAAAAAAAAAAACAATTTGAAGCATGAACGGAGTGAGAGTGCGAGAGAGGGAAGCACAGCAGGAGTGCAAAGGAGCGAGAGAGAGAGCGAGAGAGCGAGCGCACCTGGGCTAGGACGTGTGATGTGGAAGGTGGCAGGGTGCCGACCCGCTGAAACCAAAAAAGCAGCACTGCAAAAGGAAACACGCGAAACGAGAGGAAACAGCGCAATGACGGCCGTGACAATAGGAAAGGGAGAGTCCCGTAAGCAAGCAGGCAACGAGCTCAGGCAAACAGCCGTCGACGACAAGAAACATTCAGTCATATCAGACGCAGAAGATATGCTTTCTGCGAGAAATGGATACACAAGCGCACAAAACCCTTACCGCATGCGGCGACGAGATTCGAACACATCTTGACCACATCGTGCGACGCCGCGTCGCGGGCAGCCAGTTGCAGAATCGGACCCGATTTGGCCACGTCGGAAACACTCTCGGCATGTGAGACTACTACCGCGTTGTCTACTATCGAGGGTGCTACTGTAGCGGTTAATAAAGACGGCGTTAACTCGCTGAAGCCTTCCAGCGAAGGCGCTGCGAGTGATGCCGAAGCGAGGATCATGCCCTTCTCCCTACCGGAATTAGGGAGGAAAGCGACCGATTCACCTTGAGAAATCGATCCAAACAAATCGATGTCAGCGGCTAGAGCAGGAAGAGCGGAAAACGCGAGAGCTGCGCTAATGGCTGCTGCTGAGGTGAGCGCGAGGGGACGTTGAAGCGCTGCGCTAAGACTGGATGGGGGGATCTGCCCTGCACCTGGAGAGGCGGAATGTTCGGTGTGATACCGTAGTACTGTAGTACTTGTCTTGTTGTCATCTAAGCTATTGCAACTTGTGGATTGACGAGGCGATGAAGCTTGTAATGCGGATAAGCACAACGGGTTGAATTTTAGCGGCAACGCTGCGTTGCGGGGAGCGAAGCGGCCGAGGAGAGGCGGTGATATTGGGTGGAATGGGGAAGCGCGGGGAGAGGAACGTAGTCGGTAAACGGAGACCTCGCGAGAGAGACGATGAGCGGCAGTTGAGAAAGAGAGTGACGCCATGAGGATTTGCTTCTTTTGTAGCGGCAGTGGTTGAGTGGCTTTCGAGTTGGAGGAAAACCAATGGCGATGATCTAGCAAGATATGTCTCACACGACTTCGCACTTTACAGTACACACTATTAGGCCGGCGGTACCAGGAAGAATGTTCGCAGCACTTCGCTGGTAGCTGCGGTCGATTATTAGGCGGTTAGAGGAGCAAAACAAGTACAACTACGCAATCACGTTGTCACCGTGAGGCAACCCTGTCGAGAGCTGAGATGCTAGAGCAGGAGCTCTTGAATGCACTGACAAAAACTGGCACGTAGGGAAATGCTTTGGCGATTGAAGCTCGGTGCACTGAGCTTTTGAAGCCTGAATGGAGCACACGCAGCGTGTGCTGGGAGACTAAAAGAGCAGGAGAATGCGATATAGCCACAGGATTAGGATAACGCAGTTCCTAGACATGCGCGAGCGCACCAGTCAAGGTCTTCAATGGATGATCGGAAAGTAAAGAAGCAGCTGAAGAATGTGAGAGGAGAAGTGTGCAGGAGACAAGTGTGCTGCTGCGGCCGTTTTGCCTTTCATCTGAAGCTTCACCGTACCGAAGCGTACCAAAACGTTCTCTGCCGTGTTCCATCCATCAAAACGTCATTACCAGACCTTGGGAATTGTCCAGTGTCCGTGGTGGTGGAATTGTATCGAGGGAACCCGAAGGCATCACTGCAAATGGATGAGCGAGCACAAGTTCCAAGGTTGCAGTCGCCCACCCTTGTGCGATGCTGTGCGACGCGTAAGATGCGACCAGCAGATGCGGAAGATGCGGAAGATTCCATTTGTGACTCTCGGGCGTATTTTGTTTACTCGGGTTTCCTTAGTAGCACATCATTGCCGAACCATTCGTGTCAAATATGAGCTTCAAATGGTCCGAAGAATGAAACCGTTTCCAATCTAACAAGGTGTCATATGTCGGGGTTTTGCAGTGAGAACAGCATCTCCACGCTGACAATGAAGGCAGCGGTTCCAAATATTCTGGTGGGAGAATATTCCGTCTCAAGCATGTGGGTTGTCGCCCGCCAATGTCGGGCAGTCGACTTGCTGAACACAGGGTCCACGTAGGCAACGACAGAATATGATGTTGCGCTGTCAGGGTGGTTGGCGTATTGCTGCTGACTCGTCGCCAGCGACATTGACCCTGCCTCGAAGATTGGTCAACCGGCCGCCACCACCAATGAACATGTGGACGATGCCAAGCCAGGCACTTTCGCAGGGACAGAATATTCTTGCACACAGGATCAGGATAAATCGACCCCACCACTCGCTAAAGTACCGTTATGCAAACACTGTACTTGCTCAACCAAAAACTAGGTTGTAAAATAACTAATGTACATCATATGATTGGAAAGGTTGAGGGTGCATTCACAGTGGTGAGGGTCCATTGTTTTAAAATCTGAGGATTATCACCCATTTTTAGTTTCTCATCCAGCTTTTTTTTTTTGCTGGATTGATCCATCCAAACTGTTCTAACCTGTATAAATGTGAACAATCGTTTCCCGTCTCGTCACCTTGAAAACCTCATGCCAGATTCTTGATTTCTAAGGCCATGGTTATCTAGGCCTTTAGCTGTATGACATTAAGAAGTTTTTTATATTTGCATTAGAGCTCAGTTCTTTGACAAAAGAGTGGGGGAATGTGGTTCAGCCAGTCCCTCCGCCGTGTAACTTTGCGATTGAATTAAGGATTTGTCTGCTCTTCGCTCCCCTCGGAGTTTTTGAGCGAATGACTGTGTTACCAATGGTTGTCGCCGTCGCCCAGCAACAATACGCCCATCAACTTCCCATCTGCCATGCCATTCACCAGCCCGCCCGTTTCTCATCATTTTTCCGCACCGCACATACATTACATAGTAGGCTCGCTTCGGACTAATCGTTATCATAGCAATTCGACTGTATAATATATCGGAACAATAGCGAGCGCTTTCGCGTCGTGACCATTCCGCCTGAAACGGCGGTTTGCTTCTAGAGGGCCCTGACCCGAGGCTTCAGGGCTTGCCTGATGCAGTAGAATCTACCGCTCATTACCGTCACACGTTGCTCACTCTTTTCTCATCTAATCACAAAATTCCACGTCATCGAAACCTCCCTCCGCCAATGCCGTAGCGTGCACCCTTCGTCGTAATCGGTATCTTAGCGAAACGACTCTAGTGGACCCTGGGCCACTACAGCTGGTTACCGCATCAAGTTCGACCCTGGGCCTTCCGAATGCGACGTTTGCGATTAGTGCGACATGCGACGTGCTACTTACGACCCGACTCCCCTCTAATCCGGCAAATTATTGGATTGATATGATCCGGGTTTTCTGACAACGACACTGATTGCTGCCTGACGCCATGTTTCCGATGCTTCGTGGGTCCTGTACGCTGATACCTACTTCCAGTCCAGCCACTCACGCCACCCCACGTGTCCTCTCCGCAGTAGACGCAACCTCAAGTAAACCCCCTCTTCCTTCTACTGGCTCCGCTCGACCAATCAAAACTGGCCACGTGGGGTCTTTTTTGAACCTGAACTTTTTGGCCGTCAGACCCAGCAGCAACCGTTTAGTTAGACGCCCTGCTGGCACGTGCATCAATCCCCAACGGTCGTTTCTCGGGGACGCGGGAGTGGTTGCCCAAAATGGCCGTTCCTCCAATGGCCTGTCTGTCAACGTCCTATCTACTGGCAGGAGGAGTAGCCGTGCTGTGACGGCTGCAACATTCGAGGCGTCTAATAAACCGTCCGTCAACGTCCTATCGACCGGCAGGAGGAGTAGATGCGTTGTGACAAATGCAGCACCAGCGGCAGCGGCCGTCGTCGCTGCACCAGCGGCAGCACCAGCGGCAGCAGCAGCAGCAGCAGCAGGAGGGGGAGCGGGAGCGGCAGTGGCAGCGGTGGGAGCGTTGCTCGCCGCGTGTGGCGTGAACACGTCTGTGCTGCGAGCGTCCCTGGGAGCTGCATTCAAGCTCTTCGTCATGTGCGGTGAGCCGCCACACTCTCTGCCTCAATTGGCTAGTCGGTCTTGAAAAGCCTTTTAGAGCTGCGAGCATCCCTGTGTGGGAGCTGCATTCAAGCTCTTCGCCATGTGTGGTGAGTCGCCACACGCTCATCCGTTCCCTCCAGGTGTCTCAACTTAGAATTCACTCCACAGCCCTAATGATTACGCTACTCCCTCCCGCCCCCTTCCGTCCCTCTCCATCCTCCCCCCAGCCTTCATCGTGTGGCTAATGAAGGCCAACATCCTTCCTGAAACCACACCCTCGGTGCTCAGCCAGGTGGGATTCAGGTATATCGTCAGGTGAGGTTCAAAAGTGTCGTCAGGTGAGATTCAGGTGAGATTCAGGTGTAAACCCGAAATCCTGAACCCCAGGCAAGTGAAATTTCGTGTTGTCAGGAGCGGTTCGGGTTCTCAGGTGTGTCGTCAGGTTCAGGTGTGTCGTCAGGGTTCAGGTGTTTCGTCAGGAGCGGTTCAGGTTCTCAGGTGTGTCGTCAGGTTCAGGTGTGTCGTCAGGTTCAGGTGTTTCGTCAGGTGCGGTTCAGGTTCTCCGGGCGTATTCCTGACTTTGTGTCAAAAATGAGTTCGTGTCAACCTAGAACTTTGGAACGCATGTGATTGGCCCGTTGTGATTTTTGGGCCAATCGCGTGAGTTCCAAGGTTCTAGGTTGACACCAACCGAACTTGGCACGAAGGTAGGAAGGAATACGCCCTCAGGTGTGTCGTCAGGTGTGGTTCAGGTTCTCAGGTGCGGTTCAGGTTCTCAAGTGCGGTTCAGGTTCTCAGGTGGAGTTTAGGTTTCTCAGGTGGAGTTCAGGCGTCCAGTTGGGTAGGTTCAGGTGTCTAGGCAGGTCGGATCAATTGTTGATCTCTCTGACTCCCCGTTTCCACCAGGAGGCTGTCTATGCGTGGCATGACTTGGTTCAGGAGTCACTGTAGCTTTCTTCTTAGTCGAATCAGAAGCTGTCTAGGCATGGCATTTTGAGGCGCCTCAAAAGTCACGTGGAGGCTGTCTAGCCATGACACGTCTTGGTACAGTAGTTGCTGTAGCTGTCCTGTTTCCTCACGGCTTCCTCATGACCCACAGACCCTTTGCCCCTCCCCCACCCCCTTCTCCATCCCTCCAGGTGGCCGTCCAAGCGCTCATCTCCTGCTTGCTTCCTCATGACCAGCTCTTTCCGTGCAGCCCTCATAATCTTCTGACTCTGAATGTCATGTCGCCCCTCCCCCACCCCCTTCTCCACCCCTCCAGGTGGCCTTCCAAGCGCGCATCCCCTGCTTGCTTCCTCATGACCAGCTCTTTCCGTGCAGCCCTCATAATCTTCTGACTCTGAATGTCATGTCGCCCCTCCCCCACCCCCTTCTCCACCCCTCCAGGTGGCCTTCCAAGCGCGCATCCCCTGCTTGCTTCCTCATGACCAGCTCTTTCCGTGCAGCCCTCATAATCTTCTGACTCTGAATGTCATGTCGCCCCTCCCCCACCCCTTCTCCACCCCTCCAGGTGGCCTTCCAAGCGCGCATCCCCTGCTTGCTTCCTCATGACAAAAAAATCCCCTCTACGCTTGCTGTGCCTCAACGCTTTTTGACTCTGGATGTCATGTTCTCCCCCCACAGCTCTCTCCCCCCACCCCCTTCTCCACTCCACCCCTCCAGGTGGCCTTTCAAGCGCTCATCCCCTGCTTCCTCATGACCAAGGTCGCCTCCACTCTCGCTGTGCAACCACTCATCATCTTTTGACTCTACTTGCCGTTCCTTCACCCCCTCCTTCCCCCCTTCTTCCACCCCCCCAGGTGGCCTTTCAAGCGCTCATCCCCTGCTTCCTCATGACCAAAGTCGCCTCCACTCTCGCCGTACAACCACTCACCTCGCTCGCTGCCCTGCCCTTCCTCGCTGTTATTCAGGTGTGCTGCACCCCTCTCCACTCCTCTCCACACCTTCACTCCACTGTTCTCCCCCTCTCTTTACTCCACTTCTCTTTACTCCACCCCTCTTTACTCCACTTCTCTTCACTCCACCCCTCTTTACTCCACTCCACTCAACTCCTCGTTGCTCCTCTGCTCCACCCCACTCCACTCCACTCGTCTCCATTTCATTCCTCTCCACCCCACTCCACTCCACTCCGCCTCTGTCTGCCCACTCTCCCTTCTTTCCAGGTCCTCTGTGGAGCAGCTCTTGGCAAGCTAGCCTGTCTACTACCGTCCCTCTTCCCCCTCTTCTCTCGCTTCTGTGCTGCTTATGTTCTCCAGTTCTCCTAGTAAACTCCCTCCACCCCATCCCACCCCACCCAACCCCACCCCACCCCACCCCGCCCCACCCCACCCCACTCCACCCCATCCCACCCCACCCATCCTCTCCAGGTCCTCTGTGGGGCAGCTTTAGGCAAGCTAGCCTGCTCCATCGCCTACCGCCGTCCCTCCTCGCTCCCCTCGCTCCCTTATGCACTGACCTCCACTTTTCCTTGAAAGCTCCTTCCACCCCAACTCACCCCACCACACCCCACCCAACCCAACCTCACCACACTCTCCTGTCTTTCCAGGTCCTCTGTGGGGCAGCTTTAGGCAAGCTAGCCTGCACTCTCGTCTATAGCCTGCACCCCATACCATCCCATCCCATCCCACCCACTCTCCCTCCCAGGTCCTCTGTGGGGCAGCTCTAGGCACGCTAGCCTTCCTACCACAGTCCCACTTCCCCCTCTTCTCTCTCTTCTGTACTGTTCTCCACTTCTCCTTGTAAACTCCCTTCACCCCACCGCACCCCACCCCACCCATCCTCTCCAGGTCCTCTGTGGGGCAGCGTTGGGCAAGCTAGCCTGCACAATCGCCTACCGCCGTCCCTCCTCGCTCCCTTGTGCATAGATTTTGACGTCCACTTTTCCTTGCAAACTCCTTCCACCCCACCCCTCCACACCCCACCCCACCACACCCACCCATCCTCTCCAGGTCCTCTGTGGCTTAGCGCTAGGCAAGCTAGCCTGCACCATCGCCTACAGCCGTCCCTCCTCGCTCCCCTCCCCTCCTTCCGCCCGCCACATCGCCTTCTCAGTCGCTCAGGGCCTCGGCCTCT
This sequence comes from Closterium sp. Yama58-4, assembly GCA_947470075.1. Taxonomy (NCBI): domain Eukaryota; kingdom Viridiplantae; phylum Streptophyta; class Zygnematophyceae; order Desmidiales; family Closteriaceae; genus Closterium; species Closterium sp. Yama58-4. Next base: position 711,253 of record CANIUD010000142.1, read on the forward strand.
CCCCCTCCGCTGCCACCATCCGACCTGCCTCTCCTCACTCACTTCTGCACTGCATTTCTTCTCCTTGAAAACTCCTAAAACCTCTCCCCCACCACCCACCCCACCCATCCCCACGGTCCCCTCAGATCCTCTGTGGAGCAGCGCTTGGCAAGCTAGCCTGCACCATCGCCTACCGCCGTCCCTCCTCGCTCCCCTCCCCTCCTTCCGCCCGCCACATCGCTTTCTCCGTCGCTCAGGGCCTCGGCCTCTCCCCCTCTGCTGCTGCCCTCCTCTCAGCCTCTCCTCACTCACTTCTGCACTACATCTCCTCTCCTTGAAAAGTCCTTAAACCTCTCCCCCACCACCCACCCCACCCATCCCCCCGTCCCCTCAGGTCCTCTGTGGGGCAGCATTAGGCAAGCTAGCCTGCACCATCGCCTACCGCCGTCCCTCCTCGCTCCCCTCCCCTCCTGCCGCCCGCCACATCGCCTTCTCAGTCGCTCAGGGCCTCGGCCTCTCCCCCTCTGCTGCCGCCCTCCTCTCAGGCCTCCCCCCCCCTCCTCCACCCTCTCCCACACCTCCTCGTGACAAAGTATTCCTCGGCCTCTCCCCCTCTGCTGCCGCCCTCCTCTCAGGCCTCCCCCCCCCTCCTCCACCCTCTCCCACACCTCCTCGTGACAAAGTATTCCTCGGCCTCTCCCCCTCTGCTGCCGCCCTCCTCTCAGGCCTCCCCCCTCCTCCCCCTCCTCCTACTCCTCCCCGTGAGAATGAGTCTCGGTCTTTTGTGCAGTGGGGAAGGGAGAGCGGAGGGAGGGGAGGGAAGGGAGGGAGGGAAGGGGAACAAGAAAGGGAAGGGGAGGGGAAGGAGGGCGGTGGGAAGGCGGCGCCTGGACGGGGGGTTTTGTCTGCACCTGGGATGGTCGGGGCAGCGGAGCGGACGGCAGGGAGGAAGGAAGCAGTGGTGATGTCAGCATGTGCGTTTGGCAACTCGCTCACTCTGCCTCTCGTGTTTCTGGCAACGCTGCTGACTCGCGCTGATGCTGACAGGGCTGCTGGTTACCTGGCACTCTTCATGGTTGGGTGAGTACACTCTTGAAAGTTGGGTAGCACTGCATTGTACCCATCCATGCTGACAGGGCTGCTGGTTACCTGGCGCTCTTCATGGTGGGGTGAGTACACTGGTAATGGTTGGAACAGAGGGGAGGAAGGAGGCGGTGGTGGTGTCAGCATGTGCGTTTGGCAACTCGCTCACTCTGCCTCTCGTGTTTCTGGCAACGCTGCTGACTCGCGCTGATGCTGACAGGGCTGCTGGTTACCTGGCACTCTTCATGGTCGGGTGAGTACACCTTCACACCTTCCTGTGTTGGGTATATTATTGCTCTACCCATTCTAACAGGGCTGGTGGGTACTTGGCGCTAGACATGAGCAACGGGCAAACACCAAACATGTCGGGCACGGACATGTGAAGGGGGCGAACTGAACATGTTCGTAGGTCACAGCATTCACGCTCTGCCCCGCTCTCCTCCCTTCCCATTCTAGCTGGTTTCCCACCTTCTGGACTCTGGGTTACAGCATGTTCACACGCCATTGCCATTGCTTCCCCTCCTTCACCTGTTGCTCCCGCCCCTCTTCCACCCTTGCAGCTGGTCACCCACCTTCTGGACCCTGGGTTACTCCATGTTCACAGGGGGGGATGATAAGCAGGAAGAGAGGGAGGGGGGAAAGTGATGACACACCATTTATTCCCCTCTTCCCTCTCTCTTCGCTTCCCCCCAGTTGGTCTCCCACCTTCTGGACGCTGGGCTACAGCATGTTGACAGGGTAACCCCTCTGCTCCTCGTGTTTCCTCTAATCCCTACTCTCCTGCTTTCTTCCTTCAAACCTGCAGCTGGTCCCCCACCTTCTGGACCCTAGGCTACAGCATGTTCACAGGGGGGGATAACAAGCAGGAAGAGAGGGAGCGGGCGGGTGAAGAGACGAGTGCAGCATCAGCAGCGGCAGCAGCAGCAGCAGCGGCAGCGATGGGAGTGATGGGAGTGATGGGGTTTGAGCGTGGTGTCAGCCGTGTGGTGGAGACGGCCAAGAAAGTGCTCAACCCGCCTATTTATGGGGTGAGTTTCTAAAAATGGAAATGATGGGAGTGACGCGATTTGAGCGTGCTGTCAGCCGTGTGATGGGGGTGGTCAAGAAAGTGCTCAACCCGCCTATTTATGGGGTGAGTTACTTACTATTTGTGGGGTGCGTTTCTAAAAATGGAATTGATGGGAGTGACGGGGTTTGAGCATGCTGTCAGCCGTGTGACGGAGGTGGTCAAGAAAGTGCTCAACCTGCCTATTTGTTGGGTGAGTTTCTAATAATGGGATGAGTTTCTAAAAATGGAATTGATGGCAGTGACGGAGTTTGACCGTGCTGTCAGCTGTGTGATGGTGGTGGTCAAGAAAGTGCTCAACCCGCCTATTTATGGGGTGAGTTGCTATTTATGGGGTGAGTTGCTATTTATGGGGTGGGTTTCTAATATTGGAATTGATGGGAGTGACGGGGTTTGAGAGTGCTGTGAGCCGTTTGATGGCGGTGGTTCAGAAAGTGCTCAATCCACCTATTTATGGGGTGGGTTTCTAATATTGGAATTGATGGGAGTGACGGGGTTTGAGAGTGCTGTGAGCCGTTTGATGGCGGTTTTTCAGAAAGTGCTCAATCCACCTATTTATGGGGTGGGTGCTTGTTTATGGGGTGGGTGTGTATTTATGGGGCTAAGTTCCTTCTTATGGGGTGGGTTCCTATTTATGGGTTGTGTTTCTATTTAGAGGTGTATTCCTATTTATGGGTTGAATTTCGATTCCTTGGTTGCGTTCCGTTTTCACGTATGCTAGAAGAAGCCACCCCACTCGCCCACTACTTCCCCACCTCCCCTGGAAAAATGTCGTGTGCCATTGTAACGAGGTGACTTTTGAGTCGACTCATAAGTCCCACTCGCTCACTACTCCCCCACATCCCCTAATCCCCTGCTCTCCACAATATCCCCCCATCCCCCTATCCTTTCCTCGCCAACCCCCCATCAAGTGCTAGCAGGTCTGCTAATAGGAGCCACACCTCTCTCCCACTTCTTCCCCTAATCCCCCCATCCCCTCTCTCCCCCCTCTCCCATTCATCCCTCCATCCCCCCAACGCCCCTACTCTCCTTGATCACCTCATCAGGTGTTAGCAGGACTGCTAATAGGAGCCACCCCTCTCGCCCACTTCTTCCTCCCCGCCTCCTCCTCCTCTGCTGCTGCTGCCGCCTCCTCCCTCCCAGCCTCCGCCACAGCATGGCTCTTCAGCCCGGCCACTGCTGGCATTCTGCACGGCGTCATGGAGGTGGGTGGGGTAGGCGAGGCAGGGTGAGGCGCGGGATGAGGGGGCTGAGTGTGGCTCTTCAGCCCGGCCACTGCCGGCATTCTGCACGGCCTCATGGAGGTGAGCTTTAAGGCGGTGATTGAAGGGGCTGGGCGAGGCAAGGCATGCGGCATGGAGGTGAACGAACTACAAGGCGTCAAAGGCCTTTGAGCACCCCATGGTTCTCATCTCAATAGGTCATATATTTGTCATGTCATGTATGCGAGGGGTGCTCAAAGGCCAATCAAATCCTCAAAGACAAATCCAATGTCGATGTCCAAAACTGATGATATCATCTCCTCCTGTTTGTCACATCACATGGATGGGGTGTTTTCCGGAACCACTCTTCACCGCACAGCATGCCTCACCATTCAACCACCTTCCTCCCTCCCTCCCACCACCGCCCAGGCAGCAGCCATTCTCGGATCAGCCTGTTTGGCAGTGCAAGCAGTAGTGCTCGCCTCCTCTCTCGCCTCCTCCATCCCCTCCATTCCACTTTTTGGTTCCGTTTCCCCCTACCTCTTACCCACCACCCACCAGGCAGCAGCCTGTGTGGCAGTGCAAGCAGTGGTTCTCGCCTCCTCTGTCTTGCAACCGGCATTCCACCCCTTCGTTCCCTTTCCCCCTACCTCCCACCCGCCACTGCACAGGCAGCAGCCATTCTCGGGTCAGCCTGTGTGGCAGTGCAAGCAGTCGTGCTCGCTTCCTCTCTCGCCTCCTCCATCCCCTCCCGCATCACCTTATCCTGGCCCAAACCCCCCTCCTCCTCCCCTTCCTCCACTCCCTCCCCCTCTCCGTCCTCCTCCTCACCATCTCACCCGTCTCCCACCTCTGCTGCTTCAGCAGCGGCTGTCTCAGCAGCAATTGAACAGCTGCTACCACCAGCAGCCAACACCCAAGTCACTTCGCTCGTGCCCATGCCCACACCAGGTGCGTGATGTGCTTCCCCTTCCTCCTCTCCTTCCTCTTCTCGCACCTCTGCTACAGCAGCTGCTACTGTCTCAGCAGAAATTGAACAGCTGCTACCACCAGCAGCTAACTCGCAAGTGACTGCACTCGTGCCCATGCCTACACCAGGTGCGTGATGTGCTTCCCTTTCCTCTTCTTCCCCACCTCTGCTGCTGCAGCAGCGGCTGTGGCAGCAGCAATTGAACAGCTGCTACCACCGGCAGGCAGCAGCTAACTCGCAAGTCACTGCGCTCGTGCCCATGCCTGTGCAAGGTGCGTTAGGGTGTGCCATCCCTATCCTTTACTGCAGAAATAGTAGAGACACCACCATCATCACCCCTTGTCGAGCTGCTGCCACCACCGGCACCCCCGCCTCTCTCGTTCTCTTCAATCCCAGCCAGCTCCGTGCTCCCTCCGGCCTGGGCATGAGAGAAATAAAGGTGGAGCCACGCACCCCTTGGCCCTCTGCTGCTGTCTGTCACAACACCCCCTGCCCTGCCCTCCCTCTTCCTGCCCTTCCTCCCAGGCAGCACCCCCGCCACTCTCGTGCTCTTTAATCCCAACCAACTGCCGGCCCTCTCAGGGCTGGGCATGAGAGAAATAAGGGTGGAGCCACGCCCCTCTGTCACAACATGCACCCTATACACTCCCGCCCACCCCGCCCCTCCACTTCCTCCCAGGCAGCACCCCCGCCTCTCTCGTGCTCTTCAATCCCAACCAGCTACCAGCCCTCTCAGGTCTGAGCATGAGAGCAATACGAGTGGAGCCACTCCCCTCGGCTGCTGGTGCTGCTGCTGGTGCTGCACCTGGAGCCAGTGCTGCGGCTGCTGGTGGGATAGGAGGAGGTGCGGTTGGGAGTGGTGCTGATGGTGATACAAACGGTAGGGCGCCCTCCTTGCTGGATGATAGGGCGCTCTGGGTGGTGTGTGCTGTGCGCCTGCTGCTGCTACCCTTGCTTGGGACTTTTGGAATCATGGTGAGTCATGCGATCCATCCCACAGGGAGCAGCTGGGAGCCTTTCTCCTTCTTCTCCCTCGTCCGCCCCGGCCGCGGCCCCTCTGCCCTCCTTGCTGGATGATAGGGCGCTCTGGGTGGTGTGTTCTGTGCGCCTGCTGCTGCTGCTGCCCATGCTTGGGACCATTGGAATCATGGTGAGGCTTTATCCCCTTCCTCCATATCTCTCCCTCTTCCAACCCCTCCCTTTCCTCTTCCTCCCTCTCTCTTCCAACCCCTCCCTTTCCGTCCTTTCCTCTTGCCCCCTCCCTCTTCCAACGTATTCCCTTTTGTCCTTTCCTCTTGCTCCCTCCATCTTCCAACCTCTCCCCTTCTGTCCTTTTCTCTTCCCCTTCTCCATTCCAGCCCCCCGCCTTCTGTCATCTCTCACACTTCCAACCCTTTCCCATTACAAACTCCCTCTCCGCGCTCCCGTTGCTTCTCAGGCATTGTACAAAGCCAAATTGATTCCACAAGACCCTGTTTGTGCGCTCACGCTCATGGTCAGTGTTCACCCCTTTTGCCTCCTCTCCTTGTACCACTCTCATCGCCTTGTCATCTTCTAAAGCTTCTCTTTCTAGGCTTTGTCATCCCTATGGAATAATTGAGGTGCCTCAAATCTTCCCTAGACTTGCGAGGCGTGTCAGAAGTAATGCTTTCTGCTTAGGGAAGATTTGAGGCCCCAAATAAGGCATGCCTCAAATCTTCCATGCCTTATATCGGTTACATCGCCGTGGAATTTCCTCCCTTGGACGATTCACGTGTATCCAACTCTGCCGTGCCACCAGCATAGAACACCATTCCTCATGTCCTCCACTCTCCCCTCCTCTTCCCTCCCTCCATCTTCCCTCCTCTCCCCGCAGATCCAAACAGCCATGCCATCGGCTCAGAATCTTGTGCTCATGTCTCAACTAAGTCCCTCCACCAAGCCCCTTGCAGGAATGCTGGCCTCCTTGATGCTCCGACAGGTGGGTGTGAGTGGTTAGGTGGGGAAAGAGGGTTGTAGGGTTGTGTGAGGCTGGGCCATTGTGTATGTGTGCTCATGTCTCAACTCAGCCCAGCCACCAAGCCCCTTGCAGGAATGCTGGCGTCCTTGATGCTGCGACAGGTGGGTGTGAGTGGTTCGGTGGGGAAAGAGGGTTGTAGGGTTGTGTGAGGCTGGGCCATTGTGTATGTGTGCTCATGTCTCAACTCAGCCCAGCCACCAAGCCTCTTGCAGGAATGCTGGCGTCCTTGATGCTGCGACAGGTGGGTGTGAGTGGTTAGGTGGGGAAAGAGGGTTGTAGGGTTGTGTGAGGCTGGGCCATTGTGTATGTGTGCTCATGTCTCAACTCAGCCCAGCCACCAAGCCCCTTGCAGGAATGCTGGCCTCCTTGATGCTGCGACAGGTGAGCATGTGTGTGTGAAAAGTAGAGTTGGGGGTTCCCCTGTTTCTATGTGTGCTCATGTCGCAACTCAGCCCGGCCACCAAGCTTTTATTTGGGATGCTGGCCTCCTTGCTTCTCGGGCAGGTGAGCTGTGGGAGGTGTGGGGGTTGTGGGTGTGTGCCTGTGTGCACATCAGTCGTTTTTTGGCGCCTCAAAAGTGGTTTCTGTGTGGACATGTCACGGATCAAACCAGTAGTCAAGCCAATCCTCAACAACCAAGCCTCACTAGCCAAGCCTCTCCCACTCTTGCATCCCTCCCCCCTATCCCCTGCAGTATGCCATCTCCATGCTCCCCATCACAGTGTGGATCACAGTCTTCCTCTCACGCCTCAACATGACCATCTGAACTGAAGCCATGAGTGAATGAGAGCAAAATCGCTTTGGTGCGTCAGTAATATTTTTTCCTCTCATGCCTCAACAATACCATATGAAGGTGCCAGCATAATATGAAGCTCACAACCACATTAATGGTGCTCATTCAAACTTCACAAAATCTTCAACGCAATTTTCTTGTATCTTCGTATATCTGCAGGGTGTACATTAGCGGAGTATACAGCAATCATATTCACTATTGATCCGCAAACCCGCACCCGTTGGCCGCAGTTTCAAGTGCAAACCCTAGTTTGACCCACTCAGCTCGAAACCATTCGAAGAATTTCAACGCCTTGTCGGGTGTCGTCGTCAAGCCGCTGACTCACCATCGAGCCTCAAACCAAGCCACAAGAACGCAAGTGTCAAGGCTCACCACGCGATTCGCGACTGTTTCCCACCACTAGTTGACTAGTCATCTCGCGTCAGTCAACCCCCGACTCGACTCGAGGATTGAACGCGATGAGAGAAAGCTGCTGCCTATAAATTGCTCTTGAAGCCCATTTTCTAACCATCACACACAACTCTGCCTTCTGTCAATCCAACCTCCAATCTCGTCTCGATACAAACCCGATTTACCTACCAATTCCGAAAATCATGGCAGTCAGGAGATTCCTTCTAGTCTGCATAGCGCTCCTTCTTGCGACTTCCACGGCGGCGCAGCGTGGTCCGCCTGGCGGAGGCCCTCCCGGAGGCCAGCAGTTTGGAGGGGCGCGCGGAGGATCTGGCGGACCTGGCGGGCCTGGCGGGCCGGGCGGACCCGGCGGACCCGGCGGGCCTGATGGCCCGCGCGGTCCTCCGCTAAACTTGACGGTCGTAGGCAATCTGACGGCTGACGTCGGCGCGCGATTGGCCAACTGTTCCGCCGACGCAACCTTTCTCGACGGCCGCTTTCACCTCGCCATCTTCAAGTGAGCTTCGGGGATCTGTACCAACGAAACCCTAAATCTCGTGGGGCTCCAATTTGTCGCCGCGCGTCCTCTCCGTCATTTTACCCACTCCCATGATGCTGTACCGCATGATTTTTTTTCACCCAGTCTGGAACGTGTTGCCGTTTTTTTCACTCACCCCCCCCTTCCGCCCTGCTCCCCCCCCTTACCCTCCGCCAGGAACGCGAGCGGAAATTACAACCTGGCGGTCGACGCGCTTCTCGTGGGCGCCACGGGCGGGCCGCCCGACGCCCTCACGATCGTGCAGGGAGCCGTCTGCGACTCTTCCGCCTCCGCCGCCGCGGTTCTCTCGCTTCCGGTGGCGGCGTCCGACTGGCAGCAGCGTGACGGCTGGTGGCTGCTGCACGCGGAGGCGCGCCTCGACGCGTAGTTTTCTCGAGAACGCGGACGCCGCCACTGTCGACGCGCTCCTCGCGCTCCTCCCCAACGCGACGCTCCCGGCCGCCCGCGGCGGCGGACGCGGCAACGGCGGAGCCGGAAGCGGAAGTGGCGCCGGAGGCGCGCGCAGCGGGCAGGGCAGCAGGCGCATGGGGAGGGAGCTGCTGATGCGCGCAGCGGGGCGCGTCACTGGCGCGAAGCAGGGGGGGCAGCAGCAGGGGCCGCAGCAGCCACCAGCAGGTGGTTCATCAGGTGGTTTTCCAGGCGCTGGCGGCGCGGGGGGGATGATGGGGGGCAGTGGGGTGAACCCGACTGTGAGTGGGTATGCCGTGCTGGCCACTGCCACTGCGGGGGTGTGGCGTGGGGCGGCCAGCTCATGGGCGTCAAACTTCCCTCCGCCGCCGCTGCCTGACGTGCTGCCTAAAGCGTTGGTGTGCTACTGGCTTTGCACTGCCACTGCGGGGGGTGTGGCATGGGGCGGCCAGCTCATGGGCGTCAAAATGCCCTCCGCCGCTGCCTGATGTTCCGTCACAATGATGCGTACCTGATGCGCGCCTGATGCGTTGATGTGGGGGGTGCTGAGGGTGTGGGGGGGGATGATGGGCTGGCGTGGGGCGGCCAGCTCATGGGCGTCAAACTGCCCTCCGCCGCTGCTGCCTGATGTGCCGCCGCCGCCGCCGTCACTGCTGCCGCCACGGCTGCCGCCATGCCTGATGTTGCTGCCGCTGGCATTCCATTGTGCTGATGCGGCAGGGGGGGGAGGGGCTGTGAGGTTAGTGAGGGGTTTCTTGGATCCGCGCAATTCAGGGATTTTCTTAGATTGGTGTTATGGGGTGTGCTGGTATTAGGATCAGCATCATGGGCAGGCGGAATGCTGGCAAGTTACCAGTGTTGTTTCCACCAGCTGACTTGCCAGTCTTCCTGCTCTTGCCTTGCTTATTTTCCCCGCATGGTGTAATCTTGTTTTAGAAATGACTTTTCAGAAGATGAGATGAGTGATCAAGTGTTCAGTAGTCTACATCCTGTGCACATTCATACTAGGCTGAAATATGAGGGCCAGGTTTTTCCCTATGCTTATATTGGAAATTTCATAAATATACTTCACACCAAGCACTTTATATGTATTATGTAGCTATAATATTATTAATATAATTAATAGTATTAATATTTTTTACCTACTAGAATTTCACGTCTGTCATCCCTGCATTCGAGGCCTCCTTTTGTGATGCCTGCTTGTAGGAATGTACCCCGAGACACCAATAAATGCCTCATTCATATCCTTCCATCATAAACGCTGTCATGGCTTCATATGGCCATGTTGAGGCTGTTAAACTGTATTATGTTTGTAGGCTGTAGTGGGGTAGCCAATATGGGGTACAACCCCAACTAGGGTTTGCTACTTGTACCCAATTCTTCCATTCAATGCATCATTCTTGCCTAGTTCTTTTCACATGGTATTCAGAGCAGGAGGTCCCTAGGACCTACCGACCGTTTTTTTTTAAGGGCCCACCACCGCTCGCATGCGGTTACCACGCTACCCCGTGCCCTAGCCTCGTAGCGCCCTCGTGCGCCCTCGTTAGCGCCCTCGTGCGCCCTCGTTAGTGCCCTCGCGCGCCCTCGTTAGCGCCCTCGTGCGCCTCTCGTTAGCGCCCTCGCGCGCCCTCGCTAGCGCCCTCGCGCGCCCTTGTTAGCGCCCTCGTGCGCCTCTCGTTAGCGCCCTCGCGCGCCCCTCGCAGCGTCGCCCGCCCGCCGAGCCGCCCGCTCGCAGCGTCGCCCGCCCGCCCGCTGCCCGCTTCGCAGCGTCGCTCGTCCGCCGTGCTGCTCGCTCGCAGCGTCGCCCGCCCGCCTCGCTGCCCGCTTGCAGCGTCGCCCGCCCGCCCGCTGCCCGCTTCGCAGCCCGCCCGCCCCGCTGCCCGCTTCGCAGCCCGCCCGCCGCACTTCCCGCCTGCAGCGCCGCCTGCCCACCGCGCTGCCCGCTTCGTAGCCCGCCCCCCGCACTGCCCGCTCGCCGAGTCGCCCGCCCGCCGCGCTTCCCGCCGAGCTACCTACCTGCAGCGCTGCGGCAGCTTCCTTTGCTCAGTCGCACTGTCACTATGGCTTCCATCCGCGTGCTGTCGTTCGATGCTGAGGGCCGCCCTGTGAAGTTCGCAACTTGGCTGGACGACCTGCAGCTGTTCCTTCTGAGCGATAGCAAGGAGCATGTGTCGCTCTATGATTACGCGTCTGGTGCTGCACCTGCCCCTCCTGCCACAGCTGAGCTTAGTTCCCACTGGCAGACCCGTGACGCAGCTGCTCGCCTAGCCATTCGCAGTCACCTGCCGCTAGCTGAGCTCGAGCATTTTGGCGACTGCAAATCCGCTAAGGCCCTGTACGATGCTGTCGTTGCTCGCTACTCCTCGCCTGCCACAGCCGAGCTTAGCCGCCTCATGCTGCCGTACCTGTTCCCTGAGCTGTCCACCTTTGCTACAGTCGCCGATCTTATCACCCACCTTCGCACTAGTGATGCTCGCCTGCGTGCTGCCCTTCCCACCGAGTTCTGCGCTAAGAACCCCCCTCCACTGTACTGGACACTCCACTTCATAGTCACCCGACTCCCTGACACCCTCAGCTCAGTTCGAGACCACTTCCTTGCTCGCTGTCCCACTGAGCTCACAGTCGCCCTCCTAGAGGAGCAGCTGCTAGCGGCCGAAAAGAGCATTGTAGCTGTCGGTGCTGCTCGTGGCGCTCCTCGCACCCCCATCTTTGAGGGGTGTTCTCCCTCTCCCCTCGCTCCCTCCTACGCTACTGCTGCTGCTGTTGACTTCCTTGGTGCTGAGTCTGCTGGCGCTGCTTCTACTCCTGGTGGGAGGCGCCGCACCGCCAAAGGCAAGGGGGGCAAGGGTGGCGGGGGTGGCGCTGGGGGGGGAGGAGGTGGGGGAGGTGGGGGGGGAGGCGGTGCTGGAGGGAGCGGTGGCGGGAGTGCTGGTGGGAGTGGGGTCGGCAGCGGAGGCGGGGGCGGCGGAGGGAGCGGTGGCGGTGGTGGCGGCGGCGGCGGTGGCGGCGGCGGCGGCGGTGGCGGCGGCGGCGGTGGCGGTCGGAGCGGAGGTAGTGGTGGTGGCGGAGGTCGGAGTGGAGGCACTGGCTCGGGCCAGAGCTCCCAGCAGCAGCAGCGTCCCCAGACGACCCAGCAGCTTCGTGAGTGGCTTGCTCAGCGTGGGACGTCGGGGGGCAATGGCCGCTGTTCCTATGTCATTCGCACAGGTGACCGCAAGGGACAGACGTGTGGGAGGTTCCACACCCCGTACCGCTGCTTCTCCCGCCTTGACGACGCTTGGCGTGAGGAGATGGGCGAGGATGTTGAGCGCCCCCGCTGGGCTGAGCTCATGAGGGCTGGTGTTGATATCTTTGCTCTTGACTATGATGCTATTATTGCTGCCATGTATGCATTGACTGTTAGTGCCGAGGGAGACTGTTACTTGTGTGTGCCGCCTGACCCAGGTATAGAGCCCGCTGTCCTGGGTACTAGTGAGTCTGCTCTCTCTGGTATGGTGCCCCCTGTACTTGCTCCCTCCAGTGCTGTCCCGACTGTTTGCGAGTCTGCTCTCTCAGGTACAGCACCCACAGAGACTGCTCTCTCAGGTACCGCACCGGCTGAGGCCTGTCACACCTTCACCCTTGACTCAGGTGCTTCCCGCTGTTTCTTTCGTGACAGTACTGAGCTCACACCGCTTCCTGCACCGGTCCCAGTCTCCTTGGCTGACCCCTCTGGGGGCCCAGTCCTTGCCCAGTCCACCACTGTGCTCCCTTGTCCAGCGGTTCCGTCTGGCTCGTTGTCGGGTTTCCACCTCCCCTCGTTCTCGACGAACCTGGTGAGCAACGCTGTCATCCAGGATCAGTGGGTTGACACCTTTACCCCTGGAGGACAGCGTGTGGCGATCTGCACGTGCTCCAGGACCGGCCGTCACCTGGCTACGTTTACCCGTCGGCCGGGGTCGAGTCTCTACACACTGACCACTGCGTCTCCTCAGGTCGCTGCTGTCGGTCAGGTGTCCGCGTCAGGTCTGGTGGCCCACGCCTGTGAGTGTCGTTCCCTGTCGCACCAGACCCTTCTCTGGCACCACCGCCTGGGTCACCCCTCCTTGCCACGCCTCCGTGGCATGCACCGTCGCAGCCTTGTGTCTGGTCTTCCCAGGTCCCTCCCTCCCCTCCCTGCCTCGCCTGCGCCGCCTTGCCTTCCTTGCGTCGAGGGGCGGCAGCGCGCCGCTCCTCACTCCTCCTCGTTCCCCCCGACAGAGGCTCCTCTGCAGACCCTCCACCTGGACGTGTGGGGCCCTGCCCGCGTTCGTGGCCAGGGCGGTGAGCGGTACTTTTTGCTGGTTGTCGACGACTACTCGCGTTACACCACGGTCTTCCCCTTGCGCACGAAGGGTGAGGTCCCTGCTGTTCTGATCCCTTGGATCCGCACAGTTCGTCTCCAGCTCCGCCGCCGTTTCCGGACGGATCTTCCTGTCCTGCGTCTGCACTCTGACAGAGGTGGTGAGTTTTCCTCCGATCTCTTGAGGACCTTCTGTCAGGCGGAGGGCATCGAGCAGACCTTCACGCTTCCGGACTCCCCACAGCAGAATGGGGTTGCTGAGCGCCGCATTGGCCTGGTCATGGAGGTCGCTCGTACCTCCTTGGTCCACGCAGCGGCTCCCCATTTTCTGTGGCCGTTTGCTGTCCGGTACGCCGCGCATCAGCTCAACCTCTGGCCCCGTGTCTCCTTGCCGGAGACCTCGCCCACACTGCGTTGGACGGGGGAGGTTGGCGATGCGTCGCGCTTCCGGGTGTGGGGTGCTCGTGCCCTTGTCCGCGATACGTCCGCGGACAAGCTCTCCTCCCGCACACTTCCCTGTGTCTTCCTTGGCTTTGTTCCTGACGCGCCGGGCTGGCAGTTTTACCACCCCACCTCGCGCCGGGTCTTCGCCTCTCAGGACGTCACCTTTGACGAGTCGGTCCCTTTTTACCGTCTCTTCCCCTACCGCACTGCCCCCCTCCCTCCCCCGCCGCTTTTCCTTGCTCCTGGTCCCCCTCCGGTAGACCCCCTTCCCCCTCAGGGTCCTGCTCCTTCAGGTGTCTCTCAGGTAGATCCTCCTCCCGTCGCTGAGCCTGTCGAGGTCACAGGTGACTCAGGTGCTGCTGCAGGTGGTGCTGCTGGGAGTGCTGAGCCTGGGGGTGCTGAGCCTGCGGGTGCTGGGCCTGGGAGTGCTGGGACTGCGGGTACTGGAGCTGAGGGTACTGTGCCTGGGAGTTCGGCGCCTGGGGGTGCTGAGCCTGGGGGTGCTACGACTGGGGGTGCTGAGCCTGCGTGTACGGAGTCTGGGGGTGCTGAGCCTGGGGGTACTGCGCCTGAGGGTACTGGGCCTGGGGGTGCTGCTGCTGAGCCTACGGAGCCTGGGGTTGCTGCGTCTGGGGGTGCTCTTCCTGGCGGTACTGGAGCTGCTGGAGCTGACGACGCTGGAGCTGACGGTTCTGGACACGGTGGTCCTGCTGGTTCTGGAGGTGCTGGCGAGGGGAGGTCTGTCGCTGCTGGGGCCTCTGGTGCTGACGTCGCCGACTCGGGGGGTGCTGTGGCGGAGGGTGCTGGTCCAGGTGCTTCTGGTGCTCCGGGTGCTGGAGGTGCTGGCGGAGCTCCGCCGTCGCGCCTGTTCTTCGCTCCTCCATCGTCGTCGGCTTTGCCGCCGCCTGACACGGTTCTTCGCCAGGTTCTTTCCCTCCCGTCTTCCACTGGCCTTCCCCTTCAGCCTGGCTCCCCCCTCCCTGCTCCTGTGCCTTATACTGCACAGCCGGACTCGCTTACGGAGCGTCGTGAGCCTGCGTCTCGTCCTGCCTCGCCTGTTCGCGCTGCTCGCGCTGCTCGCGCTGCTCGCACTGCGCGCACTGGTCCCACTGGTCGTCGTGTCGCGCGTCCGCGTCCTCCTCCTGTTCCTGGCACGCATATTATGGCCCTTCGTCCTTCCACTGGTCCACAGCGTGTCCCCCTACCGTCTCCTCCTGCGTCTTCTCTTCCTGACGTTCCCGACCCTGAGTCTGACAGTGTTCGTGCTGCCCACCCTACTGTTACGCGTCTTCTCGCCACTGTTGTCACTGACCCGTCGTTTGAGTCTGCTGCTGCGTCTGCCATGGTCGCTGAGCTTGTCGACTTTGCTGCTGCCTGTCGTCTAGACTACGCCGCCAGTCTTGTTGCCGGGTCTGAGTCTGTCTGTCCTCCGTCCGTCGGGGGTGAGTGTGCTCTTGGCACGGACGTCCTTGAGGACAGGCAGGAGGACTTTGACTCTCTTGCGGCTGCTGTACCTCATCTCGTGGCCTGGTTGCTTGCCCCTGAGGGAGACCCGGATGCACTAGACATCCCCACTCCGCGCTCTTACGCAGAGGCGATCTCGGGTCCCTACTCCTCTCAGTGGCAGACAGCCATGGACGCAGAGATGGCATCCTGGAAGTCCACAGGCACCTACGTCGACGAGGTTCCCCCTCCTGGGGCGAACATCGTCGATGGCATGTGGATTTTCAGGGTGAAGCGGCCGCCAGGTTCTCCACCTGTCTTCAAGGCTCGTTACGTTGCTAGAGGCTTCAGTCAGCGTCAGGGAAACTTCTTCCATACCTTCTCCCCCACCCCGAAGATGACCACTCTTCGGGTTCTGCTACACGTTGCTGCTCAGCGTGACTACGAGCTTCACTCTCTTGACTTCAGCACAGCGTTCCTGCAGGGCAGCCTGCACGAGGAGATCTGGCTGCGCCGCCCACCTGGCTTTACTGGGTCGTTTCCTCCTGGTACCTAGTGGAGCCTCCGCCGGCCAGTCTACGGTCTCCGCCAGGCGCCACGTGAGTGGCACGACACACTGAGGACTACACTTGCAGCTCTTGGGTTCGCGCCGTCTACTGCTGACCCGTCGCTGTTTCTGCGCACAGACACGTCGCTACCGCCGTTCTACATTCTCGTGTACGTCGACGACTTGGTCTTTGCTACTGCTGACACTGAGGCACTCGCTCGTGTGAAGTCGGAGCTGCAGAAGAGACACACCTGCACTGACCTGGGTGAACTGCGTAGCTACCTTGGCTTGCAGATCACCCGGGACAGAGCTCGCCGCACCATCACCCTGACTCAGTCACACATGGTGCAGCAGGTCCTTTAGCGCTTCGGCTTCCAGTTCTCCTCACCACAGGCCACACCTCTGGCTACCAGCCACTCGCTCTCAGCTCCACCTTCGGACGAGTCCGTAGAGCCGACTGGCCCGTACCCAGAGCTTGTAGGCTGCCTCATGTACCTGATGACTTGCACGCGACCTGACCTCGCGTACCCACTTAGCATCCTTGCTCGTTACGTTGCGCCTAGGAGACACAGGCGAGAGCACTGGGAGGCTGCTAAGAGGGTGCTGCGTTACTTGTGCAGTACATCAGGCATGGGGCTGGTGCTTGGAGGACGCGACAGAGTTGTCCTCACTGGTCACTCGGACGCTTCTTGGGTGGACGACCTGGCTACGCAGCGGTCGTCACAGGGTTACACCTTCAGCCTTGGCTCTGGTTCTGTCTCGTGGCGGTCCACCCGCTCTTCTTCTGTTCTCGGCTCTAGTTGTGAGGCTGAGATCTACGCCACAGCCATAGCTGCACAGGAGTTACGCTGGCTCACCTACCTGCTGACTGACTTGGGAGAGCGGCCTAGTTCTCCTCCAGTTCTGTACGGTGACAACAAGGCGGCCCTTGCCTTGTGTCAGGAGCACAGACTGGAGCACAGGACGAAGCACATTGCTCTTCGCTACTTTCTTGCTCGAGAGCTTCAGCAGCGCGGTCAGCTTCGGCTTGTGTACGTGGACTCGAAGGCCAACACTGCTGATATCTTCACCAAGGCGCTCCCGTCTAGTGATCATCAGCGGCACTGTACTTCTTTAGGCCTTGTGTCCACTTTTCCTCATTTGCTTACTGCTTGACTTTCTTTGTACTGTACTTTATATATATCTTGCTGCTTGTCCTGTTCTATATCTAGCACTGCATGTGAACTGGCCTTGTGGCCTTTGCTTGTGCTCGGAGTGTGGTGACGTTGTGATCCACCCTGGGCTTTGCTTTGCTTTGCTGGACTGGTCTTGTGACCCTTTGTTCTCCCCCACTTTGCCTATGGGGGTGTGTTAAACTGTATTATGTTTGTAGGCTGTAGTGGGGTAGCCAATATGGGGTACAACCCCAACTAGGGTTTGCTACTTGTACCCAATTCTTCCATTCAATACCTCATTCTTGTCTAGTTCTTTTCACAGAGGCGTGAGAGGAAGACCGTGATCCACACTGTGATGGGGAGCATGGCAATGGCATACTGCAGGGAGGGAACAGGAGGGAGATGGGGAGTGAAGGGGAAAAGAGGTTTGGGTCAGGGGCAGGTGAGGTCTAGTAGGGATAGCGTGATCCACACTGTGATGGGGAGCATGGCAATGGCATACTGCAGGGAGGGGGAGGGAGGACAGGTGGGGAGTGAGGGTGAATATAGGTTCGGGGCATGTGAGGTCTAGTAGGGATAGCGTGATCCACACTGTGATGGGGAGCATGGCAATGGCGTACTGTATGGGAAGGTGGGAAGGGGGAGGCATGGGGGAGGGATGGGGGTGTGAAAGCTACGTGAGATGCAATAGGGAGACCGTGATCCACACCGTATGGGGAGCATGGCAATGGCATACTGTATGGGAAGGTGGGGAGGGGTGCGAGAGAGGGAGAGGGTGGATGATGATAAGGCATGTGGATTGCGTTGAGGAAGACTGTGATCCACACTGTGATGGGTAGCATGGCAATGGCGTATTCTCGGGGGAGGGGGGAAACAGCAAAGCTTCACAAAACCCAACAGCCCTCCCATTCCACAACCCCTATACCCTCCCCACCCTTTTTCGCCCACCTGTCGCAGCATCAGGGAGGCCAGCATTCCTGCTAGAGGCTTGGTGGCTGGGCTGAGCCGCAATGAGCATCCCACCGTTCCATACCCCACCAAGTCCCCACCTCATATATTCTTCCACAACCCCACCCACACACCTCCTCTCCTGCTTTCTCCCACACCTACCTGTCGCAGCATGAGTGAAGCAAGCATTCCAGCTAGAGGCTTTGTGGCTGGGCTGAGCTGCGATGAGCATCCCACCGTTCTATACCCCACCAAATCCCCACCTCATATATTCTTCCACAACCCCACCCACACACCTCCTCTCCTGCTTTCTCCCACACTCACCTGTCGCAGCATGAGTGAAGCCAGCATTCCAGCCAGGGGCTTGGTGGCGGGGCTGAGTTGCGCCATGAGCACATGTGTAAACAGCCCTCCCCTCTCCTGCTTCCTCTCACATTCTCACCTGTTGGAGCATCAGGGAAGCAAGCATTCCAGCTAGAGGCTTGGTGGCCGGGCTGAGTTGCGCCATGAGCAGGCACGCATAGCCTACTGTGCTATACCCCCACCCACCCCCTCTCTTCATCCTTTCTCCCACACCCACCTGTCGCAGCATCAAGGAGGCGAGCATTCCTGCGAGTGGCTTCGTGGCGGGGCTGAGTTGCGCCATGAGCACACATGCATACAGCCCATACTCCCACTCCACCCACACCGCTTCCCCATCCTTTCTCCCACACCCACCTGTCGTAGCATCAGGGAGGCCAGCATGCCTGCGAGAGGCTTGGTGGCGGGGCTGTGCTGCGCCAAGGACACACATTCACACCTACACACTGCTATCCTGCTTTTGAGGCGCCTCACAAGAACACACATTCACACCTACACACTGCTATCCTGCTTTTGAGGCGCCTCACAAGAACACACATTCACACCTACACACTGCTATCCTGCTTTTGAGGCGCCTCACAAGAACACACATTCACACCTACACACTGCTATCCTGCTTTTGAGGCGCCTCACAAGAACACACATTCACACCTACACACTGCTATCCTGCTTTCTCCCACACCCACCTGTCGCAGCATCAAGGAAGCCAGCATTCCAGCTAGAGGCTTGGTGGCCGGGCTGAGTTGCGCCATGAGCACGAGAATCTGGGCCGATGGCATGGCTGATTGGATCTGCGGGGAGAAGGGGAGAGGAGAGTGGAGGAATCGAGGTTTAGTGTCGAGGAGAGAGGAGGGGACAGACTTGAGCACGAGAGTCTGGCGTGGCATGGCGGTTTAGATCTGAAGGGAGAGGGGGGCAGCAGTTTTTGGAGGAGAGAGGAGGGTGAGAGGTGAGCTTACGTCCGGGTAGCCAGGCTGAGTTGAGCCATGAGAACGAGATTCTGGGCCGATGGCATGGCTGTTTGGATCTGAGAGGGGAGGAGAAGGAGAGTAGAGAGGAGTTTTTACAGAGGCAAACTCGTTACAAGGCAAAGTTGAGAAGTAGAAGCAAAAGAATATGACGGGGGGATGATTTCAGTACAAGGAGAGATTTTGAAAGGGGTGGGGGAGGGAGAGAAACACTGACCATGAGGGTGAGTGCACAAATGGGGTCTTGGGGAATCAACCTGGCGTTGTAGAGTGCCTGTGAGGCACAGGGACGGGTGGAAAGGGGAGGGCGAAAAGGAGAGGGAGGGGAGAGACGGCGCAAAAGCACAGAAGATGTCAGGAAATGCGTGTGATGAGTGTGGAGTGAGTGAGTGTGGAGTGAGTGAGTGTGGAGTGAGTGTGGAGTGAGTGTGGAGTGAGTGATTGTGGAGTGAGTGTGGAGTGAGTGTGTCGTGTAGTACATGTGGAGGAAACGGATGGGTGAGATGGGAGAGGGCGATGACAGGGGCAAGGGAGGGAAACGAGGGGGTTGACTTTTGAGTAGACTCAGAAGTCAACTCGGATGAGTGACATGGGAGAGGGCGATGACAGGAGCGAGGGTGGGAAGTCTAGTTTTGAGGCGCCTCAAAACTTGACATGGGAGAGTGCGATGGCAGGGCCAAGGATGGGAAACGAGGGGGTGGAAGGGAGAGGGAAAAAGGGGGAAAAAGCCTTACCGTGAATGCAACGGTCCCAAATGTTGCAGGGTGTTTTTGAGAATTCTCAAAAACACCCTGCAACATCAAGGGAGAAAGAGAAAGGGGGCAAAAGCCTTACCGTGACTGCGATGGTCCCAAGCATGGGCAGCAGCAGCAGGCGCACAGCACACACCACCCAGAGCGGAGAGGATGGAAGGGAGAGGATGGACGGAAGAAGCAAGAAGGACGAAAGGGAGGAAAAGGACAAAGCCTTACCATGACTGCGACAGTTCCAAGCATGGGCAGCAGCAGCAGGCGCACAGCACACACCACCTGGGGTGGTGGAGAGCGGTTGAGGGGGGTGGGGAGGGGTTGAGGAGGGTGAATATCGGCTGAGATGAGCTTTTGAGGCACCTCAAAAGTCGACCTTGGTGGTGGGGACACAAGGCAGGGGTAGTGGCGTGAAATGGAAGGGCAGCAGAGCGAGAGGGGTGGAAGGGTGGTTTGAGGAAAGGTTAAGCAGTGAACAAAAGGGTACGCAGAGAGAGGTCAAGAGGTAAGACCATACAGCTCTGAAAAAGCACCTGAAAATGCACCTGTGAAAGCGCCTGTGGGAGCACCTACAGTGGTTCGTGCACCAGGACACACCATGCAGTTCACCTGGAAGCACCGAGCCAGACGAGCACTATATTCTACCTGCCTGGACACCTGAGCCGCACCTGACTAAAAACCTGAACCACACCTTGATGGCACACTGAATACACCAAGCCCCACCTGGCAACACCTGAACCTCACCTGACGATACACCTGAACCATACCTGATGATACGCGTGACCTGAACCCCACCTGACGACACACCTGAACCCCACTTGATGATACACCTGTCCTGAACCCTACCTGGCTGAGAACTGAAGGCGTGGCTTCGGGAAGTACGTTGGTCCTCATTAGCCATACTATGAAGGCTGGAGGGCGAACATGGAGACGTGTGGGGGAAGGAGGAAGCATGGCGGTGGGGTGAGTGCGAGAGGTCAGTGGTGGAAGGTGGTGGCTATGGGGGAAGGACGTTGGTCCTCATTAGCCATACTATGAAGGCTGGAGGGAGAACATGGAGAGGGGGGACACGACCAGAATTGCGACGAGAATTGCGAGGAGAAATGCGACGAGAATTGCGACGTGAATTGCGACGAGAAATGCAACGAGAAATGCGACGAGAATTGCGACGGGAATTGCCACATGAGGGGTCCGCATGAGGCACCTTTCGACGGCGACTCACCGCACATGGCGAACAGCTTGAACGAGGCTCTCAGGGACGCGCGTAGAACGGGAATGCGGGTTAGCAGGAGGCATGAAGCACAGCTAGCATTGACTCACCGCACATGGCGAACAGCTTGAACGAGGCTCCCAGGGACGCGCGCAGGACGGGCGTGTTCACGCCACACGCGCCCAGCAACGCTCCCACTGCGCCTGATGATGGTAATGATGCCGCTGCTGCTGCTCCTACCCCTGCCCCTGCTGTTCCCGCTGCTGCTGGCGCAGCCGCGATTCCCCCCGCCACCACTGCAGCTGCTGTAGCCGCAATGACGTGGCTAGTCCTGCCTGTTGACGTGGCGCTGACTGATGGACGGCTAATCCTGTCTGCTGACATGGCGCTAATTGGCGGACAGCTATTCCTGCTGACTGACGGACGCCTGACCGACGGGCCATTGGCGGAAGTGACTTTGCAGCGAAGCGCCGCCGCGTTCCCGAGAAACGACCGTCGGAATTGGCTATCTTAGCCGGCAGGGCGTCTACCTAGACGGCTGCTTCTGCTGGGTGTGACAGCAAGAGAACTGAGGCTGATTCTGATTGGTCCACCCGAGACGGCGAAGCACGGAAGAGTGCTGCTTGAAAGTGCCTTCGCAGCGGAAAGGACACGCGGCGAGGCGTGAGTGGCTGGACTGGGAGTAGAAGTCAGAACACAGGTTCCTGGAAGCATCGAGAACATGGCGTAATGTCGCTCGATCAGTGCCGCTTTACCAGCGAATCGAATCGGATTAAATCGGATCGTCGATTCCCGCTCTAAAACGGTGTAACGGGCAGACTGAAGGCCCCGTTCGGATCACAAAGCCAAATGTCGAAAGTCGCTGGAATTAGTTCGGATCGCTTGCGGTATCCAGATGTACAGCTCGCGAGCTCCTTTCGCTAACAGTCGCCAATAAATTGCGAGACTAAGGACTTCAGGATTGCTGCGCAGCGTAGTCTGGCGAATATAGGTAACTCGCTCTGTCAGTGAGCGATTAAGCAGTTCGAAACGATTCTTCTTCGGCCGGTCAACTTGAAGTCGCAAGCGGGACTTGCGCGTGTCAGCATTCGCCGAATAGCGACGACGGAAAGTCAACGATCAAATACGACGACCGAATCGCGCAAGAGAGCAATCACAACGTAGGGTGTAAGCGACGGCATTTCGCGAAGGGAAACTGCGAGGAAGTACACCCGTCTCGATCAAAACACGAAGATGCTTGATATTTTGAAACTGTAATCAGATGGTAACCATCTCTCCACGGAAATCGCGATTGGTCCGAAAAAAAGCGCTGCGAACACGATAGGCGAAGAAAAGCGAATAGCGAATGGTCACGCTGGGGAACAAGATATTGTGTGTGACGACGCATGGTAACTTAGCCATTCGCGTGCGATCGCCCTATGAACCGAGTATATAGCGAAGGATTTTGCTTCGCAACTCCACCCTTGCCATTCCACATTATAACATTTGGAAAAGCAGAAATCAATTACACTTCAGAACAACTTCATACCCGAAACTCCTAAACATAAAAGACAAATGACAGCAAAATTACAAGCAAATGGCAGGCAGGAAGATTGGCAAGTCTGCTCGTAAGGAGAAGCCTAGTGACTAGCCAACATTCCTGCCCTGATGCTCATTCCAAACTAAGATCCTCTAGAGCTTCTACTTCAAAACCCCCCCAAACATTCTTCCCACACGCCCCCAGCTCCAGCAAGAATCAGAATAGCAGTGCAAAACCGGCAGCAGCACCACATTCACATCAGGCGCCGACGGAGGGCAGTTTGACGCCCATGAGCTGGCCGCCCCACGTCACACCCCCCGCAGTGGCAGTGGCCAACACGGCATACCCACTCACAGTCGCATTCACCCCGCCACCCCCCATCATCCCCCCGGCACCCCCAGCGCCTGGGAAGCCGCCTGCAGAACCACCTGCCGGCGGCTGCTGCACCCCACCCTGCTGCTGCCCCCCCTGCTTCGCGCCAGTGACGCGCCCCGCTGCGCGCATCAGCAGCTCCCTTCCCATGCGCCTGCTGCCCTGCCCGCTGCGCGCGCCACCCGCGCCGCTGCCACTGCCGCGGCCGCCGCCGCGTGCCGAAGGGAGCGTCGCGTTGGGGAGGAGCGCGAGGAGCGCGTCGACGGTGGCGGCGTCCGCGTTTTCGAGGAACGCATCGAGCCGCGCCTCCGCGTGCAGCAGCCACCAGCCGTCGCGCTGCTGCCAGTCAGATGCCGCCACAGGCAACGAGAGAACCGCGGCGGCAGAGGCGGAAGAGTCGCAGACGGCGCCCTGCACGATCGCGAGGGAGTCGGGCGGCCCGCCCGTGGCGCCTACGAGGAGCGCGTCGACCGCCAGGTTGTAATTTCCGCTCGCGTTCCTGGCGGAAGGGGAAAGGGGGAAGCGGGGCGGAAGGGTCCCGGGGAGGTTGAGTGAAACCATACGGTATGCGCAACACAGCATAAAATGACGGAGAAAAAGCGCGGCGACAATCGAAGCCCCACGAAATTTAGGGTTTGGTACATCCCCGAAGCTTACTTGAAGATGGCGAGGTGAAAGCGGCCGTCGAGAAACGTTGGATCCGCGGAGCAATTAGCCAATCGCGCACCAACGTCCCCCGTCAGATTGCCGACGACGGTCAAGTTCAGCGGAGGACCGCGCGGGCCATCAGGTCCGCCAGGCCCGCCAGGCCCGCCGGGTCCGCCGGGTCCGCCAGGCCCGCCAGGTCCTCCGCGCGCCCCTCCGGGCTGCTGGCCTCCGGGAGGGCCTCCGCCAGGCGGACCACGCTGAGCTAGCGCGGAAGTCGCAATGAGGAGCGCAATGCATACTACAAGAAGTGCCCTGACTGCCATGGTTGTCAAAATCAGTAATTTCCGTCAATTGAAACGAGGGAGGTTGAGATGGAGGAGAGAATGGAGAGCGAACTTTGAAGTGATGGGGAGATTGAACAATTGGCGCAATCTATAGGCAGCAGCAGGATTCCCATCGCACATTCATTCCTCGAATCGGGGGTTGGGCGTTGACTGGCGAACGAGCGATTCCCGAAACGCGGTGTGACTGGTCAACAAGTTGAGAAAATGGCGCTTCGTTTCGTGAGAGGTTTGGTATGGTCAGTGGCCATGTGCCCTGGTTAGGCTGGCTTGTCAGGTCTGGTTTGGGTTTGGTGGTGAGGGTGCCCCGGGGCTCGGGCGACGCGTTTGGTGTGGTGCAACCGACAAAGCGTTGAAATTCTTCGGCTGGCTTCAAGGCGTGGGTCAACGCACAATTGGAGTATAATCGAAAGTGTAGTAGTTTTGAAGTGTAGTAGTTTTGAGTACGGAATGGCTGGAAAATCTCTAACCACTCGGAAAAATGTTTGCACCTGAACATGATATTTGTGGAATACATTAATGGCTCTCAAAAGAGAGACAGCAGTGGCCGCATAATTAGCCTTTCTACGTTGATGTACCATTTCCGTATGCTTCTCCCCATCTTGTGTCATACCATAACCTGTGTGAGCTGGTGGCATAATGTTGTGAAGTTTCTACATAATGTTGCAAATATTTGTTTTCTAATTCCAAGACAAATCACTTACATCAGCGGCACACAGCAAGTTTCCACAACAGCAGAAGCGAACCACTGAATGTGCCCAAGTGCCACTGCATAAACCCACAACCCTCGAGCTCTTCCGGGAGAAGCAATCAAGGCGAACAGTCGTTATCACCCATGGGGTCGTGCAAAGTAGCACGGCACCAGAACTGCACGTGCTCCTTCCACCGCGCCCCACTGATCACCCCCCGGCACACGCTGCACGTGACACTGCTGCCATCCCATCCCATCCCATCCCATACCCCCGCATGCACCCCAGCACATACCCTACTCTAGTGTCCGGTATTCTACACGAGTCAAGGCGACCAGCTGCCATCTGCCATGGGGCCATGCACAGCAGCACGGCACCAGAACTGCACGTGCTCCTTCCACCTTGCCCCGCTAATCACCCCCCGGCACATGCTGCACGTGACACTGCTGCCATCCGCTGCTGCATCCGCCACCACCTGCATGCGGCCCTGCTCCGCCAGTATCGCCGCCCCATCCACCCCATGCCCCCCCATTCCGAATCCTGCTGCTGCTGTATCATGGGGCGCCCCAAAACCTGCATCCGCCATCACTTGCATGCGCCCCTGCCCCGCCAGTATCGCCGCCCCATCCACCCCATGCCTCCCTGACTGATCCATCCCATATGCTGCTGCTGCTGGGTCTATCCCTTGCCTCCCTGCTTGATCCACCCCATAGCCTGCTTCTGTTGGGAGCATTCCATAGCTTGCTGCCTGCTCTGCTGCTCCATACCCAGGACGAAAGCCATACCCGTCCACCCCCTCCATTCCCCCGTTTACTGCCCCTTCCCCACGCGGCTGCCCCATGCTGCTCCCCCCCATGCTGCTTCCCCCCATGCTGCTGTCCCCCATGCCATTCCCCCCCATGCCCACGTTCCCGCCTCCCCATGCCATCGCACTTCCCCCTGCCGCCATCTGCCCGCCGCCAGCTGGCACCGCCACGTCAGCGCTGTCGATGGCGCAGCGCGCCAGCAAGGCGGTGATGTCATCAGCTCCCTGCTGTAGCTGCTGCATCTGGCGCTGGTCGTGGTGCAGGGCTCGGGCTCGAGTTAGTGCTGCCAGCACTGCTGCCTCCCCGCCCTGCGCTCTCAACACTGCTATGATCTGAGGGGGGGAGGGTGGGTGGAGGGAGGGAGGCAGGAGGAAGAGGGAGGAGGGAGGGGAGGGATGAGGGATGAGCGAGGGGACAGGATACGGTAATGGTGCTTGTTGTTACCACACAGTTAAAAGATCGACAATGCTAGCAAAACAGAAAGGAAGAAATAAAGAAAGAAAGAAAGAAAGAAAGAAAGAAAGAAAGAAAGAAAGAAAGAAAGGAAGAAAGAAAGAAAGAAAGAAAGAAACAAAGAATAAAAGAAAGAAAGAAAGAAAGAAAGAAAAATTGGTGAAGGGGAGGGCACAGGCGAATTGTAAGGCAGAGGCTCACCAGTTGCAGGGCCGCTGAGGGTTGTCCCTTGTCCACTCTCTGCCGCGCCAGCTGCAGCATGCCCCTCACGTCCAGCCCGTGGGGTGAGGGGCCTTCCATAAGTGGGCCTTTGCAAGCTCACCAGTCACACGGCAGAGGCTCACCAGTTGCAGCGCCGCGGAGGGTTGTCCCTCGTCCACCCGCTGCCGCGCCAGCTGCAGCATGCCCCGCACGTCCAGCCCGTGGGCCGAGGGACCTCCGTTGAACGCGGGATTCTCCATTAGCTGATGCGTTTTTGGCGATAGGAGATCGTGATGGCCCGGCTTGCGAAGGTGTGTGCAGCAGAGGAGAGCAGTCACGATCTTTTTTTTTTCGAACTTCTTACAGCCAGGATGTGAAGGAACCTATGGGGAAGGGGAAATAAGGGAATTGACTATCGAGTTGACTCAAAAGAGCAGCCACGATCTTCCGTTGAAATTCTTACAGCCAGGATGTGAAGGAACCTATGGGAAAGGGGAAGTAACGGAATAAAGGGCGAAGCAGCAGGGGAAGTTGTGAGTGAACTCAAAAGAGAGACGAGCGAGAGTCGTTGAGGGCCATGTGATGCAACTGGCGCGCGGTGAAGCGATCGACGACGAGCACGAGTTGCGACAAACGAAACGCGCCAGCTGCGACAGATCTGATTGAAGCGCGGGCGATGCGCCGCGGAAGCAAACAAGGACGTAACGAAGTCACTATTGCGAATTCTCTGAAGTGACGCGGACGCAGTTTTACTGATCATCGAAAGGCCGCTCACGCACCTGGCAAGATCGCAGACGGAGCAAGATCGAAAGGCCTGTTGAAGCAAGTACGCTGTCAATAAACTAGAAAGAAATGGAGGCAGGTTCTAAGGAAACTTGCGAGTCTACGATAGGGCTGTCCTGAATGTCCCGCTCACATACCGCAACTTACTGAAACGTAATGAGCGTTGAAACACGGGAGACAAGAGCTCAAGAAAGGTGGATGTGCTAAAGAAATAATCAGGAACAGAAGCCATGGAGGGCGGAGGGGCGAACGAGGATGGATCCAGGGAGTGCTGCCGATTTGTCAAGTGATCGTCTGGTGTCCCTCGTACGTCCGCCACGGTCTGATTGGATGCTCAACCTCTAGTCAATCCCAAGAATCGTCTCGTAACTTCTATCACCGCAGCTTACCGTTTGATTTGAGATGTACACGGCTATTGGATCTGAACAATTGTCGGGAGATAACCTTACTTCATGACCGTATTTCATGGCCACAACGTAAGGGCTCTACGATAACACCCCCAATCAAGATGCCGTACTAATTTCCAGTTGTGGACTTGAAACGCGGATATCGCCACGTGAGACTGGGTTTGTGTGGATGACTAGGAAACATACAATCCCGAGAGCGGAAGTTCGAACCTAACCGTGCCAGAACCACATTAAACTATTTGCACCCTCTCCAACCGCATACAATCGAACTTGACCCCAAACCATGATCGTGTTTGGCTGCTAGCCTTTCGTTGGAAAAAGCAAATATTCATGGTCATCGTCATCAGGTGCTGTTTTCACGTCATCCGTAGTTCATGGCAACTCATCCCGTCAGCGCGTTGATCGCGTGACTCGCGTCGTTGAGCTGGATCAGGACACTTTCGCGTCTCTCCCCCGTGGCTTTCGCGTTGCACACGGCGGACCATTCGCGAGTAGTGGCGGCCCGAGAAAGAGGCAGAGAAAGAAGCACAAGTTAGAAGAGTAATGGCTGTCGTTTCACCTGAATAACATTGATCAGCGAAGCCGTTCTTTCATGGCTTCCACGTGTCTCACGCCGCGGCATTCTGTAGGGCTCGGCGCACCGCCGTTTGTCTGTAGCGCAATCCTCGCTCGCTCTTCGTGTTCTAGGCTTATAACGAATATTTCCAAAACAAGCCTGCAACCAGTAGCTGCCTGTAGACCAATCGCTGCTCGCCCTTCGATACAATCACTTCGCTTTTACGACCGAGCGAGTTGGACCCGCGTCGCCACACGCAGACCGCGTAGCCCGCCTCTCAGTCCCACAGCAGCACCCCTTTTACGATTACTCACAGCCACAGGGGAACGTTTTATTTCGCAGCCGATCAGCCACAGCGGTAGTCCCAAGGCACGACTGACGTCACGGGGACGCTTGATCCCCCTACGGATCTGCCACAGCGGCACTCTCAGGGCCAGTGGCGGCAGTGACGGTTCGTGCAGAAGCAGGAGTGACGTCAGTGCTGACGTACCCGGAACCGCCGAAGCTTCTGCGGAAGCTACGCCAGGTACTCCCAGGAAATCCCGTTTGGAGGAAGATGGGAGTGGATTGAGAGAGAGCCTGGTGGGGGCAGATGAGGTACAGAGCGAGGGGGAGCAGGGCAGGACGGGACAGGGGGAGCTGAGATTCTGTCAGAGTGGGGTTTGGCAGGGGATGGGGATGGGCAAGGAGGAAACAGAGGATGATTACGGTGAGGTGGAGAGCGAGGGGAAGCAGGGCACAGAGAGGAGTGAGGTACTTAGTTTCTGTCAGAGTGGGGATTTGCAGGAGATTGGGATGGGCGAGGAGGAGACAGGGGATGATTACGGTGAGGTGGAGAGCGAGGGGAAGCTGTGCGCAAATGTAGGGGGGAGTGTGGAGGAGGTGGGTGTTTTGGAGAGTGGGGTTTGGCAGGGGACGGGGATGAGCGAGGATGAGACAGGGGATGGTGGCGTTGAAGCGGATCAGTTTGTAATGAGGACGTTGCTGATTGACAACTACGACAGCTACACCTTCAATCTTTACCACCTTCTTGCGGAAGTGAATGGAGGTGAGTGCGTGGGTGGATGGGCGTGAATGGGTGTGGATGGTCTCAAAGACGTTGCTGATTGACAACTACGACAGCTACACCTTCAGTCTTTTCCACCTTCTCGCGGAAGTGAATGGAGGTGCGTGCGTGGGTGAATGGGCGTGAATGGGTGTGGATGGGTGTGGATGGTCTCAAAGACGTTGCTGATTGACAACTACGACAGCTACACCTTCAATCTTTACCACCTTCTCGCGGAAGTGAATGGAGGTGCGTCTCATGGGTGAATGGGTGGATGGGTGGGTATGGCTGGCGGATGCGTCTCTCCCCCTACTCCATCCACCTGTGAGCGATTATAAAGAATTCTCAAACGTACCGCAGGTGCTGGCTGCTGTAGCTTTGCTCCGTCTACATACCTGCGTGCATCTCCTCCCCTCTCTCACCATATTTCATTCACACCCATCCACCTGCAGTCCCCCCAGTGGTGGTGCGGAACAACGAGGTCTCCTGGGAGTATCTCAGAGATCTGCTGCTGCACCAACGCCTCTTCCATTCAATCGTCATCTCACCTGGCCCTGGCACGCCCTGCTGCCCTGCTGACATTGGTGCGTGCGTGTGTAGGCACTGTTGTTGGTGTGCGGTTAACACTGTGTGCATGGGTGGGTGGGTAGTGCGCATTCAAGGTACCTCAGGCACCTGCTGCGCCAACGCCTCTTCCACTCCATTGTCATCTCACCTGGGACTGGCACGCCCTGCTGCCCTGCTGATATCGGTGCGTGGTTAAGTAGTGTGCTGTGCTGTCATTGGTGGATGGGTAATGTGCTAAGCTGCACTCTCATCCGCACCTGCTGCTGCACCAACGCCTCTTCCACTCCATTGTCATCTCACTTGGTCCCGGCACGCCTTGCTGCGCTGCTGACATTGGTGCGTGGGTTGTGCTGTGCTGCCAATATTGGTGGGTGGGTTCTGAGCAGTGAGCTGTGCTGTGCTGTGCTGTGCTGTGCTGTGCTGTGCTGACGTTGGTGCATGGGCAGTCTATTGTACTGTGCAGTGCTTTCCTATTTATGCTCCGTGTTTCCCTCCCTGTCGCTGTGCGTGCGTGTGTGTGTCTCTGGCTCTCGTGTGTGTGTGTGTGTGTGTGTGTGTGTGTGTGTGTGTGTGTGTGTGTGTGTGCGTGCGTGTGTGTGTGTGTCTGGCTCTCTGGCTGTGAGCAGGAGTGTGTGCGGACGTCCTGAGGGAGTGCACGGACATCCCTATTCTCGGAGTCTGCATGGGCCACCAGGTATAATATAAACATCAGTTTTTCGAGTCTATCATGAAACACGAGTCTGCATGTCAATTCTGCTGCTTGTTCTGCCTCCTGCGTGGACCTACCTGTCCCTGCCACTCCTGCCGTTCCTGACATTCCTGCCTTTCCTGCCGTTCCTGCCCCTCGTTCCACTCCTGCCACTATATCTTGCGTCTCTGGTGGTTCATACAGGCCCTGGCAGCGTTAAATGGGGGGCGGGTAGTGCACGCGCCAGAGCCTGTGCATGGGAGGCTCAGGTATGCACGCATTGTGGCCTAGCATGGCGTTGCATGGCATGGCATGGCATGGCATGACATGGCATGGAGTGGAGGCCGGGTGGTGCCTGTCCTGCACCAGAGCCTGTGCATAGGAGGCTAAGGTATGCACATACCTTGTGGATGGCGTAGCATGGCATGGGTTGGCATGGCTTGGCATTGAACGGAACCTGGGAGGTGCCAAAACCACAAACCCGTGCAGGGGAGGCTCTCACCTATCCACCAGGTGGCGTCCGAAACATTTGAGGCGTGGCGTGGCGTGGCATGGCGTGGCGTGGCATGGTTTAGCGTGTGATTTGATCGTATTGAATGGAGGCGAGGTGGTGTAAGCTCAAGATCTCTGCACGGCAGCATGCATGGAAGTCCCTTGCCTATGCGTCATAGCTATGGCATGCAGCCAGCAGCCCGCCCCGTGTGGTGTAATCACCAGGGTGCATACACAATCTGAACGGCACGTTCTTTTCAGATCCTTTGTCTCTCCTTCCCATCCCATGCTGCTTGCAAGCAATCCGTTGTCAACCTTTTTTCTCACCCATGTGGTGTGGTCGACTGTCAACCGTGTTGTCCCATGCTGCATGCAGTGGGGTGGAGCACACGGGTCATCCTCTTTTTGAGACGTCTCAAATACAACCTTTTTCTCACCCGTGTGGTCTCCCATGTGCAACCGTGTTGTCCCATGTGCAACCGTGTTGTCCCATGTGCAACTGTGTTGTCCCATGTGCAACCGTGTTGTCCCATGTGCAACTGTGTTGTCCCATGTGCAACTGTGTTGTCCCATGTGCAACTGTGTTGTCCCATGTGCAACTGTGGTCTCCCATGTGCAACCGTGTTGTCCCATGTGCAACCGTGTTGTCCCATGTGCAACTGTGTTGTCCCATGTGCAACCGTGTTGTCCCATGTGCAACTGTGTTGTCCCATGTGCAACTGTGTTGTCCCATGTGCAACTGTGTTGTCCCATGTGCAACTGTGTTGTCCCATGTGCAACTGTGTTGTCCCATGTGCAACTGTGTTGTCCCATGTGCAACCGTGTTGTCCCATGTGCAACCGTGTTGTCCCATGCTGCATGCAGTGGCGTGGAGCACACGGGTCATCCTCTTTTCGCCGGCATTCCATCTGGTTCCCATTTCCAGGTGCACCTCTCCTTCCCTCCCCCTCCTCTCCTCCCTCCTCTCCTCCCTCACGGCTTGGAGAAGTCTGAAAGCCCACCCACACCATGCTATGCTGTACGCTTGGACCACAGGGTTCAGTGCCATTCCGCGTCCCTTTCTGTGCTGCAGGTGGTGCGCTGTCATATCACTCCCTTGCCCTCCGCTGGCCCTCTCTCCCCAACAGTAGCGTCCAACCGAATGCCTTCTCATTCGGCATTGTGGGCATTGTGGACCACAACTGACGCCGTCTTTGTCTACCTTCTCACTCTCCCCTGCCACAACATGCTTGCTTCCTCACAGGTGGTGCACTATCATATCACTCCCTTGCTGTCGACTGGGTGGGCCTCGCTTCCCAACGATTGACCCCTCTCCCATTGCTTGGACCACTTTTGAGGCGCCTCAAAAGTCTTTTGAGGCGCCTCAAAAGTCTTCCTCACAGGTGGTGCACTATCATATCACTCCCTTGCTGTCGGCTGGGCCTCGCTTCCCAACGATTGACCCCTCTCCCATTGCTTGGACCACTTTTGAGGCGCCTCAAAAGTCTTTTGAGGCGCCTCAAAAGTCTTCCTCACAGGTGGTGCACTATCATATCACTCCCTTGCTGTCGGCTGGGCCTCGCTTCCCAACGATTGACCCCTCTCCCATTGCTTGGACCACGAATGACCCTCTCTCCACCTTCTCCCTCTCTCCCATCTCCCGCCATGCGTTTGTGCTGCGTGCATGCACCACAACAGGTGGTGCGCTATCACTCTCTTGCTGTCGGCTGGTCTTCCCTTCCCAACGACCTAATACCGATCGCCTGGACCACCAATGAACCTCTCTCCACACACATTGCTTCACCAGCAGCACCAGCAGCCGCACCACGCGCGGTTGCATGCGCACAGGCAGCAAACGGGGCGATGAATGCAGGAGCAGATGTGAATGGGACGATGAGTGCAGAAGCAAATATGGTGAATGGGACAGTGAACGGTGTTGGTAGAGGTGTGCAGGGAGAGGATGATGAGGGGACAGGAGTGCCGAATGGGAATGCTGTGGCTGTGAAGGGGATGATGGCACCACACCAGTATCATCGTCAACAGCAGCAGCAGGAGCAGCAGGGGGAGCAGCAGTGGGAGCAGCAGCAGAGGCAGCAGCAGGAGCAGCAGCAGCTTTCTTTTCGAGTGATTATGGGTCTGGCACAC
The DNA here is from genome assembly GCA_947470075.1 of Closterium sp. Yama58-4. Taxonomy (NCBI): domain Eukaryota; kingdom Viridiplantae; phylum Streptophyta; class Zygnematophyceae; order Desmidiales; family Closteriaceae; genus Closterium; species Closterium sp. Yama58-4. The sequence continues at coordinate 743,534 of CANIUD010000142.1, forward strand.
AAGACACGGCCACATGTGGGGGTGCAGGTGGGTTGCTGTTGGCTATGGATAGTATTGCGATGCGAGTCCATTCGCAACGTGCTTATGGACATTGCTGGTAGCTTCTTGGGGTCTCCGCTCCTCCTTTCTTCTCTTATCTGTTTCTCTCCTCCCCCTCCATGTCTTCCCTCCGCAGTTCCACCCAGAGAGCATCGGCACATCGTATGGGCGGCAACTATTGAAGAACTTCAAGGCCCTTGCAGCACTGACTGACTTGCTGTTGCAGCACTTCAGATTTATCCTCTCTCGCCCCCGCCTGCCCCCCTTTTTCTGCAGTTCCACCCAGAGAGTATCGGCACATCGTATGGGCGGCAAATACTGAAGAACTTCAAGGGCCTTGCAACGTTGACTTATTGTCGGTCATGTCCTCCCTCACCCCTCTTCTGTAGTTCCATCCAGAGAGCATCGGCACATCGTATGGGCGGCAACTACTGAAGAACTTTAAGGGCCTTGCAGTGAAGGCCATTCGGGAGAGGGAGAGGCGGAGAGAAAGGAGGAGGAAGGAAATTGAGAGGGGAGAAGGGCGAGAGATGGGCAAAGAGAGGGAGAGGGTGAGGGAGATAGGAATCGAGGCCACGAGCCGAAATGGCTCAGTCAAGGTAGCAGTAGGAGCAGCAGCAACGTCAGCATCAGCAGTTGCACCAGCAATGGCAGCTGCTGCAGCAACGGGCGTAGCAGAAACAGTAGGAAGCTGGGCAGCGGGAGCAGCGACAGGAGGTGGGGCTTTGCAGTCACAGCTTGACTTGATGGCACGGGTAAGCAGAGATTTGCTGTACCCTCTCTCGCATACTGGATCCCGTTCCCACTGCCTTCCCTGCTCTCCATTTCCGATCTGCCGCCCAGTTGTGTGTGCCAGCCAGAGATGGTTATATGGTGCGTGTGTGTGACCCGTTCGTTCCTCTCATGTCATTGCATGCTGTTGCATTCCTCTCACGTCATTCCCACTGCCTTCCCTGCTCTCCCCTCCCCATCTGCCGCCCAGTTGTGTGTGCCAGCCAGAGATGGTTATATGGTGTGTGTGTGTGACCCGTTCGTTCCTCTCATGCCATTGCATGCTGTTGCATTCTTCTCACGTCGTTCCCACTGCCTTCCCTGCTCTCCACTTCCCATCTGCCGCGCAGTTGTGTGTGCCGGCCAGAGATGGCTCTATGGTTTGCGGCAGAGGCACGGATTTGGTCTTCAGAGATTCGGACGGCAGAGATTTGGACGGCAGAGATTTGGACGGCAGAGATTTGGACGGCAGAGATTTGGACGGCAGAGATTCGGACGGCAGAAACTTGGGCGGCAGAGATTTTGAGGGCATGATAGTGAATGGAAATGGTTGCGCTGCGGCTCCAACAGTGCTGCCACCATCGATACCAACCGTGTTACCACGGCCATCGTCGTCAGCATCAGCATCACCATCAGCATCAGCATCACCATCAGCATCAGCATCACCATCAGCATCCCCACCACCATCAGCATCCCCACCACCATCAGCATCAGCATCAGCATCACCGAAACACCTTCATCTGACCGTGACTCGCCTTGAGGGTTTTCTGAACAGATTGAACAATGCACTGGCTGCAGCACCATCAGCATCAGCACCATCAGCATCAGCACCATCAGCATCGCCATCAACACGAGCAGCAGCAGTCATCTTCACGCATCTGTTCGCGCAGCAGGGGCAGAGTTATGCCGACACCTTCTGGCTTGACAGTGCGTCCACACACCAGGTATGTGTCAGAGGTCCACTGGGGATCCCCGATGATCCTAGGGAAGGGTTACAGGCACGTCGGCCTGGGGGGTTATGGGCGCACTCACCCGCTATATAAACAAGCCCTTTTATCCCAGTGGTTAGTGACTGGGATTCTGACATGGTATCAGAGCGAAGGTCTCGGGTTCGATTCCCGGTGTGTGCACTTCGGGCATCCCAGTGCGGGGGGGTGTCAGAGGTCCACTGGGGATCCCCGATGATCCTAGGGAAGGGTTACAGGCACGTCGGCCTGGGGGGTTATGGGCGCACTCACCCGCTATATAAACAAGCCCTTTTATCCCAGTGGTTAGTGACTGGGATTCTGACAGTATGTTCTCTTCCGCGCACAATGGGCACTCTCCAGCGTCGTACCAGGTGCATGCGCGAGTAGCAGCAGCCAGCAGGTACCACCAGAAAGGGAAGAGTTACGCCGACTCCTTCTGGCTTGTTTTGAGACGTCTCAAAACTATGCCGACTCCTTCTGGCTTGTTTTGAGACGTCTCAAAACTGTGCCAACTCCTTCTGGCTGGACAGCGCATCTACGCACCAACTGTGTGCGCTTGTAAGAACGTGTTCTTACCTGCTTTACTGCATGGGAGAAACGGGGGGTCCCCTCCGTTGCCAGCACCCATGTAAGTCATCCGTTGCCAGCACCCATGTAATTCATCCGTTGCCAGCACCCATGTAAGTCATCAGTTGCCAGTTGACCCTCCGTTTTGCTTCTACTCTATAGCTGCCGGCATTATACTGTCTCCTTTCCATCTATCCTGACGGGGCTTGGTTTGCTTTTCCTACACGGGTGTGAGTTGCCTCCCCTCCTATCCCTTTTGCCCCTCGTGCGTTTGTGGTCTCTAACTGTGTTGCCGACTTTTACTGTCAGGGCTTGGCGCGCTTCTCCTACATGGGAGGGAGGGGCGGTCCTCTTTGGTCCAAGCTCACGTACAAGCTGCCAGCCGAACCTTTGCTGACAACCGAACCTCCACTGACAGCCGGGCCTCAGTTGGCAGCCGAACCTCCTTTGCCAAACCATGTGCAGAATGGGAGCGGCGTAAGCAGTGCAAGAAACAGTAGTGCTAATGTTGAACTTGATATCAGCAACAGGAACAGGGGTGATGGCATTGGCAGTGAAAATGGCAGAAGCAAAAGCAGCAACAGCAGCAGCACCAGCACCAGGGAAGGGAGCAGTGTAGGCAGTGCATATAACAGTAGCAGTAGTGTCGAACTTGACAGCAGCGGCAGTATAAGTAGCAGTTGGAGTAGAAGTGATTATCCTGACATTAGCAGCAATGGTAGCAGTTGTAGCAGCTGTAGTAGCAGCAGCGAAAGTGGGAGTAGCAGGAGCCAGCCAACATTGAATGGGGGTGGCACGTTTGATACAGTCACAGGCGGCACTCTCCGATTGAAGAACAGCAATTGCGAAGTGACTATAGTGAAGGAAGGCACGTGGGAGGGCGGCATCTTTAGCTTCCTTGAAGAGGTGAGCTGATTGGCAATCAGTGCATGAAGAGCAGGTATCTGGGTTCGGGTTAGCGTATATGATATTATATGGTTGCATTCAGATCAGACTATGGTTCCTTCATATTACTAAACTTCCTTTTTTCCCACACCTCTCCCTCTTCTCCCACCAACAGCACCTACCTGCAGCAGCTGCACACGAGGCTGCTACTCTATTATTGCTCAATCCTGTCTCCCGCCTCTTTTTCGTCCCATGTATCCCCTTGCTCCGACTCCCCCCCCCCCCCTCTTCTCCCCCCCCCCCCCCCATCAACAGCACCTGCAGCAGCACCAGTGCACACCTCACGAGGTCGCTGCTTTGCCTTTCGACTTCTGTGGCGGCTGGGTCGGTTATTTCGGGTAAGCAATTGGGTGATGCTGTGGTGTTTGCTATTTTGGGTAAGCAATTGGGTGATGCTGTGGTGTTTGCTATTTTGGGTAAGCAATTGGGTGATGCTGTGGTGTTTGCTATTTTGGGTAAGCAATTGGGTGATGCTGTGGTGTTTTCTATTTTGGGTAAGCCAGTGGATCAGCTGTTTTGGGTACGCAAGTGGGTGATGCTGTGGTGTAATGCTATTTTGGGTAAGCCGGTGGGTTGTGCTAAATCGGTTCTTCTGCAGTGCCACTTGAGTCCAATTGAGCACAACCGCCGCTTCTATTTTGAGTCGACTAAAAAATCGACTCATCACACTCAATAATTGAGTCGTCTGAAAAATGCCACTTGAGTCCAATTGAGCACAGCACAACCGCCGCTTCTATTTTGAGTCGACTAAAAAATCGACTCATCACACTCAATAATTGAGTCGTCTGAAAAATGCCACTTGAGTCCAATTGAGCACAGCACAACCGCCGCTTCTATTTTGAGTCGACTAAACAATCGACTCATCACACTCAATAATTGAGTTGTCTGAAAAATGCCACTTGAGTCCAATTGAGCACAGCACAACCGCCGCTTCTATTTTGAGTCGACTAAAAAATCGACTCATCACACTCAATAATTGAGTCGTCTGAAAAATGCCACTTGAGTCCAATTGAGCACAGCACAACCGCCGCTTCTATTTTGAGTCGACTAAAAAATCGACTCATCACACTCAATAATTGAGTCGTCTGAAAAATGCCACTTGAGTCCAATTGAGCACAGCACAACCGCCGCTTCTATTTTGAGTCGACTAAAAAATCGACTCATCACACTCAATAATTGAGTCGTCTGAAAAATGCCACTTGAGTCCAATTGAGCACAGCACAACCGCCGCTTCTATTTTGAGTCGACTAAAAAATCGACTCATCACACTCAATAATTGAGTCGTCTGAAAAATGCCACTTGAGTCCAATTGAGCACAGCACAACCGCCGCTTCTATTTTGAGTCGACTAAAAAATCGACTCATCACACTCAATAATTGAGTCGTCTGAAAAATGCCACTTGAGTCCAATTGAGCACAGCACAACCGCCGCTTCTATTTTGAGTCGACTAAAAAATCGACTCATCACACTCAATAATTGAGTCGTCTGAAAAATGCCACTTGAGTCCAATTGAGCACAGCACAACCGCCGCTTCTATTTTGAGTCGACTAAAAAATCGACTCATCACACTCAATAATTGAGTCGTCTGAAAAATGCCACTTGAGTCCAATTGAGCACAGCACAACCGCCGCTTCTATTTTGAGTCGACTAAAAAATCGACTCATCACACTCAATAATTGAGTCGTCTGAAAAATGCCACTTGAGTCCAATTGAGCACAGCACAACCGCCGCTTCTATTTTGAGTCGACTAAAAAATCGACTCATCACACTCAATAATTGAGTCGTCTGAAAAATGCCACTTGAGTCCAATTGAGCACAGCACAACCGCCGCTTCTATTTTGAGTCGACTAAAAAATCGACTCATCACACTCAATAATTGAGTCGTCTGAAAAATGCCACTAAAGTCCAATTGAGCACAGCACAACCGCCGCTTCTATTTTGAGTCGACTAAAAAATCGACTCATCACACTCAATAATTGAGTCGTCTGAAAAATGCCACTTGAGTCCAATTGAGCACAGCACAACCGCCGCTTCTATTTTGAGTCGACTAAAAAATCGACTCATCACACTCAATAATTGAGTCGTCTGAAAAATGCCACTTGAGTCCAATTGAGCACAGCACAACCGCCGCTTCTATTTTGAGTCGACTAAAAAATCGACTCATCACACTCAATAAATGAGTCGTCTGAAAAATGCCACTTGAGTCCAATTGAGCACAGCACAACCGCCGCTTCTATTTTGAGTCGACTAAAAAATCGACTCATCACACTCAATAATTGAGTCGTCTGAAAAATGCCACTAAAGTCCAATTGAGCACAGCACAACCGCCGCTTCTATTTTGAGTCGACTAAAAAATCGACTCATCACACTCAATAATTGAGTCGTCTGAAAAATGCCACTTGAGTCCAATTGAGCACAGCACAACCGCCGCTTCTATTTTGAGTCGACTAAAAAATCGACTCATCACACTCAATAAATGAGTCGTCTGAAAAATGCCACTTGAGTCCAATTGAGCACAACCGCCGCTTCTTTCCTGCCCTCTGCTGCCTGCACTATCTAGCTAAATGTGCACGAGAGGAAATGTGCACTATCTAGCTAAATGTGCACGAGAGGAAATGTGCACTATCTAGCTAAATGTGCACGAGAGGAAATGTGCACTATCTAGCTAAATGTGCACGAGAGTAAGTGTGCACTATCTAGCTAAATGTGCACGAGAGGAAATGTGCACTATCTAGCTAAATGTGCACGAGAGGAAATGTGCACTATCTAGCTAAATGTGCACGAGAGGAAATGTGCACTATCTAGCTAAATGTGCACGAGAGGAAATGTGCACTATCTAGCTAAATGTGCACGAGAGGAAATGTGCACTATCTAGCTAAATGTGCACGAGAGGAAATGTGCACTATCTAGCTAAATGTGCACGAGAGGAAATGTGCACTATCTAGCTAAATGTGCACGAGAGGAAATGTGCACTATCTAGCTAAATGTGCACGAGAGGAAATGTGCACTATCTAGCTAAATGTGCACGAGAGTAAGTGTGCACTATCTAGCTAAATGTGCACGAGAGGAAATGTGCACTATCTAGCTAAATGTGCACGAGAGGAAATGTGCACTATCTAGCTAAATGTGCACGAGAGGAAATGTGCACTATCTAGCTAAATGTGCACGAGAGTAAGTGTGCACTATCTAGCTAAATGTGCACGAGAGGAAATGTGCACTATCTAGCTAAATGTGCACGAGAGGAAATGTGCACTATCTAGCTAAATGTGCACGAGAGGAAATGTGCACTATCTAGCTAAATGTGCACGAGAGGAAATGTGCACTATCTAGCTAAATGTGCACGAGAGTAAGTGTGCACTATCTAGCTAAATGTGCACGAGAGGAAATGTGCACTATCTAGCTAAATGTGCACGAGAGGAAATGTGCACTATCTAGCTAAATGTGCACGAGAGTAAGTGTGCACTATCTAGCTAAATGTGCACGAGAGGAAATGTGCACTATCTAGCTAAATGTGCACGAGAGGAAATGTGCACTATCTAGCTAAATGTGCACGAGAGTAAGTGTGCACTATCTAGCTAAATGTGCACGAGAGGAAATGTGCACTATCTAGCTAAATGTGCACGAGAGGAAATGTGCACTATCTAGCTAAATGTGCACGAGAGGAAATGTGCACTATCTAGCTAAATGTGCACGAGAGGAAATGTGCACTATCTAGCTAAATGTGCACGAGAGGAAATGTGCACTATCTAGCTAAATGTGCACGAGAGGAAATGTGCACTATCTAGCTAAATGTGCACGAGAGGAAATGTGCACTATCTAGCTAAATGTGCACGAGAGGAAATGTGCACTATCTAGCTAAATGTGCACGAGAGGAAATGTGCACTATCTAGCTAAATGTGCACGAGAGTAAGTGTGCACTATCTAGCTAAATGTGCACGAGAGGAAATGTGCACTATCTAGCTAAATGTGCACGAGAGGAAATGTGCACTATCTAGCTAAATGTGCACGAGAGGAAATGTGCACTATCTAGCTAAATGTGCACGAGAGGAAATGTGCACTATCTAGCTAAATGTGCACGAGAGGAAATGTGCACTATCTAGCTAAATGTGCACGAGAGGAAATGTGCACTATCTAGCTAAATGTGCACGAGAGGAAATGTGCACTATCTAGCTAAATGTGCACGAGAGTAAGTGTGCACTATCTAGCTAAATGTGCACGAGAGGAAATGTGCACTATCTAGCTAAATGTGCACGAGAGGAAATGTGCACTATCTAGCTAAATGTGCACGAGAGGAAATGTGCACTATCTAGCTAAATGTGCACGAGAGGAAATGTGCACTATCTAGCTAAATGTGCACGAGAGGAAATGTGCACTATCTAGCTAAATGTGCACGAGAGGAAATGTGCACTATCTAGCTAAATGTGCACGAGAGGAAATGTGCACTATCTAGCTAAATGTGCACGAGAGTAAGTGTGCACTATCTAGCTAAATGTGCACGAGAGGAAATGTGCACTATCTAGCTAAATGTGCACGAGAGGAAATGTGCACTATCTAGCTAAATGTGCACGAGAGGAAATGTGCACTATCTAGCTAAATGTGCACGAGAGTAAGTGTGCACTATCTAGCTAAATGTGCACGAGAGGAAATGTGCACTATCTAGCTAAATGTGCACGAGAGGAAATGTGCACTATCTAGCTAAATGTGCACGAGAGGAAATGTGCACTATCTAGCTAAATGTGCACTCTCTAACTAAATGTCTTCCATGCCTTGCCTCGCATGCTTACGGGTACAAGGTGACGAGGCAGTGTGGGGAGGATAACATTTGAGTCCACCGCGCCTTGCCGTGTGTTCTCAAGTCACCTCTCTGCTCTTTGAGGCAGCTCAGAAAATACCTTGTGTTCAGAAGTCACTTAGATGCGTCGCCATGCGCGGTCTTGCCTGGTCGTGCGTGCCTGCATGCAGGTACGAGCTGAAGAGGGAGTGTGGGGCAGAGAACAACCGTCACAGGTCGCCCTTCTTGGACGCAGCTCTCTTCTTGTGGACAGATGGGTGGTGCTGGATCATACTCGGGGCGAGGGTACATGATGTCTTTACTTGCCTTGCCTTGACTACCCTTTTTGCACCTCGCCCTGCTTACATGCAGGTACGATCTGAAGAGGGAGTGTGGGGCGGAGCACAACCGTCATAAATCGCCCTTCCCGACTTTATTCATTGTTGCTTTGTTCTTTACCCTGACTTGCCTTGCCGTACCTCACCTTTGTTTCCTTGCAGGTACGAGCTGAAGAGGTTTTGTGGGGCGGAGGCGGAGCACAACCGTCATGTATCCCCCTTCCCTGACGTGGCTCTCTTCTGCGTCGACCGATGGGTGGTGCTGGATCATATTCGGGGGGATTGTATGTGTGCGCTGTGGAGGAGACTCATTCATTGCCCTGACTTGCCTTGCAATACCTCAACTTGCTTGTGTGCATGCAGGTACGAGCTGAAGAGGGAGTGTGGGGCAGAGCACAACCGTCATAAATCGCCCTTCCCGGACGCGGCCCTCTTCTGTGTGGACAGATGGGTGGTGGTAGATCATACTAAGGGGGACGTGTATGTGTGCGCTGTGGAGGAGAGTAGAAAGACGAAAGAGAAAAGTGGGGAGAAAGAAAAGGAGAGCAGGAAAGGTGTGATGGGAGGTGGCGGAAACGAGGAGAGAGGTGAGGGGACAGGTGAGGGTAGGGAGGAGAACAGGATTTGCAACGGCGGTGGGGATTCTATTGGTGGTACATATGCTGATTATGTGCTCCGGTGCGGTGCCGATAGGGGAGAGTGGAGAGGGGCTAGAGGAGGAGAGGGCGAGAGGAGAGGAGGAAGGAAAAGAGTAGCGGACAGCAGTGGGGACGCAGCAGAGGGGAGCAGTGGCGAGGAAACGGATGGGTGCAGATGGGTGGCAGAGACGAGTGAGAAGCTGATGGCTCTGGTGGAAAGAAGGGTCGGGCAGGTGAATGAGGCAGAGGTAGCGTCTGCAGCAGAGGCGAGACCCACGCATGGGAGTTGTGAAGTGGGAGAGAATGAGAGGGGTGAGACGGACGAGAGATGGAGGGAAGAGCAGGGTCAACGAATAGGGCAGCCGAGAAGAGGGGAGGCTTCGAGAGAAGCTGTAGAGGGCTTGTCTGTTCTGTCAGAGCCCCTAGTGGTGGAGCGGTGTAGAGAGCGGTACAAAGCGAATGTGGCGCGGTGCCTGGGGGAGATTGCCAAGGGGGAGAGCTATGAGCTCTGCCTCACCACCCGCCTTGAAAGTGAATCTCAGCCGTCGGATCCACTCGGGGCGTATCTACGGCTGAGGGAACGAAACCCTGCTCCATTTGCGGCTTGGATGTGTATGGGAGAGATAAGTCAATACTCCATAAGTGAGGGGAGAGAAGAGGAGTTGGAGGAACAGGAGGCTGTGGGAGTGGAGAAAGAACCGAAGGGTGGGGGGAAAGAGGAGAATAAGTCGCAGGTGCAGCAGCACAACCACCCCGCTGTGCTCCGTGCCCCCTTTGCCCTCTGCTGCTCCTCCCCGGAGCGGTTCCTGCGGGGCGACAGGCAGGGCATGCTGTGGGCCAAGCCCATCAAGGGCACTGTGCGGCGGGGAGTGACAGAAGAGGAGGATGAGCGGCTGAAGCGAGAACTCATGTGCAGGTGAGAGCAAGTAGCAGCACCCTCAGCGCTCCGTGCCCCCTTGGCTCTCTGCTGCTCCTCCCCCGAGCAATTCATGCGGGGCGACAGCAGAGGAGGATGAGAGGCTCAAGTTAGAGCTGATGTGCTGGTGAGCGTGCAGGATACGACCTTGGAGACGTCTCAATGTAGGTGAGCGTTTAGGGTTGTTCTCAAGAGAGGAACTGAGGTTATGTAGGAGAGCAACCTGCGAATGAAGAGGTTTGAGCTCTTGTAAGTTTCTCTTGCGTTTGCGTGCCATGCTCACACGTTTAGTTCCTCCTTGTTTGTGTTTTTGCTCCCAACCCCTCCCAACCCCTCCCAACCACTCGCCTCACTCAGTGACAAGGACAGGGCAGAGAACCTCATGATCGTTGATCTTCTCCGGAATGATCTCGGGCGAGTCTCAACCGTTGGATCGGTGCACGTCCCGTCGCTCATGGCCGTTGAATCCTACGCCACTGTTCACCAGCTCGTGAGCACTATAGCTGCGCAGAGCCGCCCGGACCTCTCCCCACTGGCCTGCATCCGGGCGGCGTTTCCGGGCGGCTCGATGACTGGGGCACCGAAAATAAGATCTATGGAGATCTTGGATGAGATCGAAGGGTCGGCAAGGGGGCCGTATTCGGGAGCCCTGGGGTTTGTTTCGTTTTCGGGCACCTTTGATTTGAATATTGTGATTCGAACGGCTGTGATGGGTGGAGAGATGGGGGATGGATTGGAGGGGGAGAAGCGAGCAGGAGAGGATGGGGAGGCAGAGGAGGGAGGTGAGAAGACCTGGGAAAGGGAGGGAGTAGGAGCAAGTGGAGAAGAGGAATGGATAGAGGGTGAGGGGGAGAAGGGGGCAAAGAAAGCTGCTGTGGATTGGAAGAGGAGCAGAAGGAAGGGCAGGACGATGATTGGAGCAGGAGGGGCGGTGGTGATGTTATCACAACCAGAGAGTGAGTTTGAAGAGATGGTACTTAAAGCGAGGTCTCTGGTGAGAGTGCTGCGACCAGATGGAGCTGATGATTTGGATGGGGTGTGATTGGCCAGTGAGGTTACGGTATTTTCTTCCTATCAACTTCACTGGGGTGCGAGACATTGCTCGTGTGACTGGGCAAGTCTTGTCTCGTTATCATCTTCATGGTGAGTTCTCAGTTCATTGTGGCCAAATATCATCTTGACACCCTGGCCACCTTTGAGTTTGTTATGTAATTTGTTTTAGGCGCAGTTGATTTGGGAGGTAGTCACACTCTTTCTGTTGCCGTAACGAGAATATTTCTGGTAAGGCAGCATTTTCATCCACGTCAACATCCTCCGCAGACACGTGTAACCTCCTCAGATCTGGCGAGAGTTCCGACGAAAGATCGATGGGCCAACATCATAGACATGCAAATCAGTCTGGTAACCCTATTCGATGGTATGCAAAACCGTCGATACCCCAGTTCTGCTGCGCAAAATTGTCTGGTAGCGCCACTCAAAACACTGTAACAGCTGACGCAGCACAGAAAAGGAAGAAAATATGTGATAGAATCAGTTGCGTTTTCGATTTCTTATCTTCGTGGTTCTTCCCGCGTCTTGTTCGGCGCCTAACAAATATTCCTGCCGGCTACTATTTTCCGCTAAATGTGACGAAAAATCCACTGGAATGAAAGGCTACGGGGTCCATTTCGATAACATTAATTTGGACCAATATATTGCTACCGGGAAATGTAGGGGCAGGGCAGAAAAACAATAAAACCCCTAGCGACCTGGACGCATTTCTGGGAGGGATCAACCCTAAACACGGGAAAGGACATTGTTTTTAGGGTTGATGCCTCCCTGACGCATCCCTTTCCGATCGGGTTTTATTTTTTTCTTGGCCCGAAGAAATCACGTCTTAGCGCGAAGGCAAGCGCGGTAAAGATCAAATTTGAATTAAAAACGAACGCGCTATCAGGGCAGCATGTCAATAACTTGCAAACAGAGGTAAGGGCTCATTCCGCTGTGGACAGCGTCCCAATCTAGTGTCCCAATCGATTCTACCGCACTGCATCTTATTACACCGAATTACACCCTAGTTTCAAAATTTTCGCTTCTCTGGTTTAGTGCGGTTCGGAGCGGTACACCCGATTGGGACATGTACGATTGGGACATGTCCATGGCGGAATGGGCCCTAAGACGGTTTTGCATACCATTGGATAGGGTTACCACACTAATTTGCATGTCTATGATGTTGGCCCAAGATCGATGGGCGAATTCCGAGGATTTGCAATTGCAATCCCAAATACGCGCAGTCGTCTTCTCTCTTGACAGTACATCTTCGAAGGGCGCGTGTTAACTACATTAAACTGCCTTCGGAACACGAACTGTGTAGCGTACTTGTTAGCGAAAATGATCGTTACTGTCGTTGACGAGCCGCGAGCCTAAAATGATTGATCGTAGGGTACGACGAAATTGAGAAGCACTGACTGTCCCACAGCCCTGAAATCTCGTACAAAGAACATGCGTTGGTATAAACAAGACTTGCCCAGTCACAGGAGCATCCGTGCTTGCGTTGGTGACAACTGCACAGTCACAGAACAGCTGGACACGGTTTTCACGATCGAATGCAGTGCATGTGACCGCACATGCTCGTATCGCATGCTCTTTTTCGTCGAAACGAAATTCCTCGAAATTCCCGAGATCGAGCTTGGCTGATATATTTTTTTACCACATCTCTCCGTTTTCAATTCTGCTTCTTGGTCATTCTATGGCTGCCTGCTTTCGCCTAGTTCCGACTGCTACTTGCCGCTTGGTACGCGAAATTTCTGACGCATTTTACGGACGTCCATTGTTCAACATTTTTCCGCTTTTGAATCCAGCCCTCGCCGTGCGCGCCGCCTTCGGCGAAAGCGCGAAAAAGATGCTCGATAAAATATAAGCTTCGCAGCGCTCGCCACCTTCACTTGGCTCATCGTGCGAAAGATCCCTCCCCGTTCCGTGCAGGATCTGCAGAATCGTGCCGGAGCCACTCTGTTGAGCGGCGCCTCATCTGCTTCGTCCGCCTCAAAAGCACTCAGGTCCGTTGATCAGAGCGTGCTTGGCCGTTGATCAGAGCGTGCTTGGCCGTTGATCAGAGCGTGCTTGGCCGTTGATCAGAGCGTGCTTGGCCGTTGATCAGAGCGTGCTTGGCCGTCGATCAGAGCGTGCTTGGCCGTTAGTAGGGAGCCCGCACCTCGTTTCGAAAGCACTCAAGTCCATGATCAGACCGGTTCCTGGAATTCAGCTCAGTCCGGACTCTTGGGGGCTCCTCCCCGCGTGTGATGAGTCGATTTTTGAGTCGACTCAAAAATCGACGACCCTCTTTTCGAAAGCACTTAGGTTCATGATCAACCCGGTTCTGGGCTTCAGCTCGGTCCGGATTCCTTGGGGCTCCTCCCGGCTCTGCCACTCCCTTATCTCCTCTCCCTACTCTTCTCGTATCATCCCCTCCTCTGGCTAAAACGTCTCGCTCAAATATCCCTTTTGCCTGTTGCCTGCTGCATCTTTTGGAATCGCAGATCAGCCCAGTTTCTCGGTTCTTCCTTCTTCCTGCACTCCCCTGGCAGCGAAGAGGCGTGGTCCAGGCAAGCAAGTAGCGCGAGGCGTCAAATTAAAGTTTCCCCGTCTCATTGTTGTGCGCTGCACCTTGTGCAGCTGTAGCAGCGCCACCCAATTCCTCGGTTCCTCTCTGCTCCTGCACTCCCTTGGCGGCGAAGGCGCGTGGTCCGGGCAAGCAAGCTCCGCGAGCGGTGCGCGCCGCTCCTGCAGCACGCTCGTCCACGCCATGGCTGCAGGTAGGCACGGAGCTGATGTGATGGATGGGGTGTGTCATGGCTGCAGGTACTGCGTGTGGTGCTCAAGTGATGGGTGGGGTGTGGTCCAGACAAGCAAGCAGCGCAAGCCGTTCACACTCACAGTCCCAGTTGCTTTCCTCCTCTGATGCTTCTGTCGCTACCGTGTTTCTCCTACAACTGTGCTGTCTGAAATCAGCCTTGCGGTCCTGCTCAGCCATTCTCGCACTCTGCGCTCACGCTCACTCTGAGAGACTTACCTTTACTCACAAACACTCACATTAGCACTTACCCTCACACTCACATTAGCACTTACCCTCACACTCACATTAGCACTTACCCTCACACTCACATTAGCACTTACCCTCACACTCACATTAGCACTTACCCTCACACTCACATTAGCACTTACCCTCACACTCACATTAGCACTTACCCTCACACTCACATTAGCACTTACCCTCACACTCACATTAGCACTTACCCTCACACTCACATTAGCACTTACCCTCACACTCACATTAGCACTTACCCTCACACTCACATTAGCACTTACCCTCACACTCACATTAGCACTTACCCTCACACTCACATTAGCACTTACCCTCACACTCACATTAGCACTTACCCTCACACTCACATTAGCACTTACCCTCACACTCACATTAGCACTTACCCTCACACTCACATTAGCACTTACCCTCACACTCACATTAGCACTTACCCTCACACTCACATTAGCACTTACCCTCACACTCACATTAGCACTTACCCTCACACTCACATTAGCACTTACCCTCACACTCACATTAGCACTTACCCTCACACTCACATTAGCACTTACCCTCACACTCACATTAGCACTTACCCTCACACTCACATTAGCACTTACCCTCACACTCACATTAGCACTTACCCTCACACTCACATTAGCACTTACCCTCACACTCACATTAGCACTTACCCTCACACTCACATTAGCACTTACCCTCACACTCACATTAGCACTTACCCTCACACTCACATTAGCACTTACCCTCACACTCACATTAGCACTTACCCTCACACTCACATTAGCACTTACCCTCACACTCACATTAGCACTTACCCTCACACTCACATTAGCACTTACCCTCACACTCACATTAGCACTTACCCTCACACTCACATTAGCACTTACCCTCACACTCACATTAGCACTTACCCTCACACTCACATTAGCACTTACCCTCACACTCACATTAGCACTTACCCTCACACTCACATTAGCACTTACCCTCACACTCACATTAGCACTTACCCTCACACTCACATTAGCACTTACCCTCACACTCACATTAGCACTTACCCTCACACTCACATTAGCACTTACCCTCACACTCACATTAGCACTTACCCTCACACTCACATTAGCACTTACCCTCACACTCACATTAGCACTTACCCTCACACTCACATTAGCACTTACCCTCACACTCACATTAGCACTTACCCTCACACTCACATTAGCACTTACCCTCACACTCACATTAGCACTTACCCTCACACTCACATTAGCACTTACCCTCACACTCACATTAGCACTTACCCTCACACTCACATTAGCACTTACCCTCACACTCACATTAGCACTTACCCTCACACTCACATTAGCACTTACCCTCACACTCACATTAGCACTTACCCTCACACTCACATTAGCACTTACCCTCACACTCACATTAGCACTTACCCTCACACTCACATTAGCACTTACCCTCACACTCACATTAGCACTTACCCTCACACTCACATTAGCACTTACCCTCACACTCACATTAGCACTTACCCTCACACTCACATTAGCACTTACCCTCACACTCACATTAGCACTTACCCTCACACTCACATTAGCACTTACCCTCACACTCACATTAGCACTTACCCTCACACTCACATTAGCACTTACCCTCACACTCACATTAGCACTTACCCTCACACTCACATTAGCACTTACCCTCACACTCACATTAGCACTTACCCTCACACTCACATTAGCACTTACCCTCACACTCACATTAGCACTTACCCTCACACTCACATTAGCACTTACCCTCACACTCACATTAGCACTTACCCTCACACTCACATTAGCACTTACCCTCACACTCACATTAGCACTTACCCTCACACTCACATTAGCACTTACCCTCACACTCACATTAGCACTTACCCTCACACTCACATTAGCACTTACCCTCACACTCACATTAGCACTTACCCTCACACTCACATTAGCACTTACCCTCACACTCACATTAGCACTTACCCTCACACTCACATTAGCACTTACCCTCACACTCACATTAGCACTTACCCTCACACTCACATTAGCACTTACCCTCACACTCACATTAGCACTTACCCTCACACTCACATTAGCACTTACCCTCACACTCACATTAGCACTTACCCTCACACTCACATTAGCACTTACCCTCACACTCACATTAGCACTTACCCTCACACTCACATTAGCACTTACCCTCACACTCACATTAGCACTTACCCTCACACTCACATTAGCACTTACCCTCACACTCACATTAGCACTTACCCTCACACTCACATTAGCACTTACCCTCACACTCACATTAGCACTTACCCTCACACTCACATTAGCACTTACCCTCACACTCACATTAGCACTTACCCTCACACTCACATTAGCACTTACCCTCACACTCACTGTGCTCCTTGCTTTGTGATGCATCTTTCTCTCTGTCGCTACCCCACTTCACAACAGCTGTGCTGCCAAAGAACAGCCCCGTGGTCTCCCCTGGCTGGCTGCATGACAACCTGTCCAAAGTCAAGGTCCGTACAGTGGGTGGTGTGATATGATCACGAGGTGGCAGGTGGTGTGATAGCATCACGGGGTGGATGCCCTTTTCAAACATCCTTTTGCCTTCAAATCTCAATGCGCCGCTTCACACCCTTTTTCCTGCCTTGTCATCCCGCAACCGACTGACAGGTCCTGGACGCCTCGTGGTACATGCCTGCGGAGAAACGTCAGCCATTCGAGGAGTTTCAGGTAACGTGTGCCGTTGATGTCAAGAGTTTGGGGTGTCGTGTTTCGTTTTAGAATTGTCAAGAGTGTTGGGTGTTCTAGCCAGAAACGGCCGCCCATGATGCTATTGCTTGTAAGGAGCTTTGAGTGTATAGACGCGAGTAGTGCTCTGGATCCGGAAAGAAAGAGAAGAGGGGGAAGAAAGGGGGCTTTGGAAAAGGGCTTTAAACGTATTGTTTATGGATCTCATGGCACTCAAGTTGTGAGTCGCAGATGTGGACGGAGATATGTCCATGTCTAGCTGCTTTGGTACCAAAATTTTTATGCCCGGCGATCTTTTTCTCCCCCTCTCCCCCCCGTCAAATTTGAAAGGTTTCTCTCTTGCGAACGGAGAATCCCAGGGACGATCTACTTTGATATTGACGCCGTTGCTGAGACACCATATTTTAGACGTCTCAGGAAACATCCTCTCTTCTTCTCCATCCCTGTCTCATGTGCACACTGTGCAGCACGGGAGAATCCCAGGGGCGATTTTCTTTGATATTGACGCCATTGCTGACCCCACCACTGATGTACGTGTTTCATTTTTGTGAGGATATGGTTTTTTTGCACGGATGATTCTAATGCTGAAGTGGATTATTTTCTTGAATAAGTAGTTTGTGCTGTTAATGTGTCTTGACACATAAAACATTTTCGATGTTGAACTGAATTTGATCCTTCCTCTTGTTCCCGCCCATGTCTCCTACCTTTTCTTCACTGCATGGCAGCTTCCCCACATGCTGCCGACAGAGTCCGCCTTTTCTGCAGCGGCGTCGGCGTTGGGTTTGTCATCTAGTGACAGCATAGTGGTGTACGATGGCAAGGGCATCTTCAGCGCAGCTAGAGCGTGGTGGTGAGTGGTGCGATGCGCTAACAAGTGGTCAGGCTTGTCAGGCTTGTTAATGTATTTGTTAAGTTGTTCCTAAAAACAGCAATGTGGTGTATGGTGGCAAGGGCATCTTTAGCGTTGCTAGAGCGTGGTGACAAGTGGTTGGGTTTGTAAACGTAGTGGTTGAGTTGTCTTAAATAACAGCACCGTGGTGTACCATGGGAATGGCATCTTTAGCGCTGCTAGAGCATGGTGGTGGTGAGTGGTTCAATACGGTAACAAGTGGTTGGGTTGTCATCTGTCAAGGTGACAACATAGCGTACGATGACAAGAATATGTTGAGTGCCGTACAGAGTGGTGGTCGAAAATAAGCTGCTTGGAAACATCCTGGTGCTGTTTCAACATCCCACCCGCTCTCCAACTTCATCCTTCCACTTTTCCCCCTTCCTTCGTACCAACGCACACAGGATGTTCCTGGAACTTCGCATTCGGTACATGTGAGGCTGGCTGAATGCGGATTTCGCATTCGGCCAGCCTCACGTGGCAGTGCTGGACGGCGGGCTGCCAGCCTGGCGTCCAGCACGGATGGAGATAATGCCAGCCAGCTCACGTCTCCCGCCCCTTCATCTTTCCCCACCCCGTCCCTATATTTGTACTTCCCCCTCGTCCGCTTCCCAACGCACACAGGATGTTCCGTGCGTTCGGCTTGCCACACGTGGCGGTGCACTGGTGAAAGCGATATTGGCATCTCAAATCTGACCCTTGTTCTTTCCAAACCTTGTCCCTCCCTTTCCCATTCCCAACGCACACAGGATGTTCCGTGCATTCGGCCAGCCCCACGTGGCGGTGCTGGACGGCGGGTTGCCAGCTCACATCTGCCGCTCCTCCTTCATTTCCCTCTGTTCTCCACCCCTTGTTCCCACCACCCCCCCTTTCAAATTCTCCCAACGCACACAGGATGTTCCGTGCGTTCGGCCAGCCACGCGTGGCAGTGCTGGACGGCGGGCTGCCAGCGTGGCGGGCGGCAGGCTACCCAGTGGAGGCAGAGACTTCCGACAAGGCGGCCGGGCGGCACAAGGCAGCTGCTACCGCCATCAAGGACAGCTACTCCACAAAGGTGTGTATTCGGTTGGGCGGCTGCAAGCCTGTCTGGGGGCACAAGGCGGCTGCTACTGCCATCAAGGACAGCTACTCCACAAAGGTGTGTATTCGGTTGGGCGGCTGCAAGCCTGTCTGGGGGCACAAGGCGGCTGCTACTGCCATCAAGGACAGCTACTCCACAAAGGTGTGTATTCGGTTGGGCGGCTGCAAGCCTGTCTGGGGGCACAAGGCGGCTGCTACTGCCATCAAGGACAGCTACTCCAAGAATGTACGTATGGGGTTGGGCGGCACAAGGCGGATTGAGGACAGGTATTCCACTAAGGTGTGTATCCGGTTGGCCGGCGCCAAGGCGGCCGGGCAGCACAAGGCGGCTGCCACCGCCATCAAAGACAGCTATTCCAAGAATGTACGTATTAGGTTGGGCGGCTGTAAGGCTGTTTGGCGGCAGGCTACCCGGTGGAGGCAGAGCCTTCAGACAAGACGGCCGGGCAGCACAACGCGGCTGCCACCGCCATCAAAGACAGCTATTCCAAGAATGTACGTATTAGGTTGGGCGGCTGTAAGGCTGTTTGGCGGCAGGCTACCCGGTGGAGGCAGAGCCTTCCGACAAGACGGCCGGGCAGCACAACGCGGCTGCCACCGCCATCAAAGACAGCTATTCCAAGAATGTACGTATTAGGTTGGGCGGCTGTAAGGCTGTTTGGCGGCAGGCTACCCGGTGGAGGCAGAGCCTTCAGACAAGACGGCCGGGCAGCACAACGCGGCTGCCACCGCCATCAAAGACAGCTATTCCAAGAATGTACGTATTAGGTTGGGCGGCTGTAAGGCTGTTTGGCGGCAGGCTACCCGGTGGAGGCAGAGCCTTCCGACAAGATGGCCGGGCAGCACAACGCGGCTGCCACCGCCATCAAAGACAGCTATTCCAAGAATGTACGTATTAGGTTGGGCGGCTGTAAGGCTGTTTGGCGGCAGGCTACCCGGTGGAGGCAGAGCCTTCCGACAAGACGGCCGGGCAGCACAACGCGGCTGCCACCGCCATCAAAGACAGCTATTCCAAGAATGTACGTATTAGGTTGGGCGGCTGTAAGGCTGTTTGGCGGCAGGCTACCCGGTGGAGGCAGAGCCTTCCGACAAGACGGCCGGGCAGCACAACGCGGCTGCCACCGCCATCAAAGACAGCTATTCCAAGAATGTACGTATTAGGTTGGGCGGCTGTAAGGCTGTTTGGCGGCAGGCTACCCGGTGGAGGCAGAGCCTTCCGGCAAGACGGCCGGGCAGCACAACGCGGCTGCCACCGCCATCAAAGACAGCTATTCCAAGAATGTACGTATTAGGTTGGGCGGCTGTAAGGCTGTTTGGCGGCAGGCTACCCGGTGGAGGCAGAGCCTTCCGACAAGACGGCCGGGCAGCACAACGCGGCTGCCACCGCCATCAAAGACAGCTATTCCAAGAATGTACGTATTAGGTTGGGCGGCTGTAAGGCTGTTTGGCGGCAGGCTAACCGGTGGAGGCAGAGCCTTCCGACAAGACGGCCGGGCAGCACAACGCGGCTGCCACCGCCATCAAAGACAGCTATTCCAAGAATGTACGTATTAGGTTGGGCGGCTGTAAGGCTGTTTGGCGGCAGGCTACCCGGTGGAGGCAGAGCCTTCCGACAAGACGGCCGGGCAGCACAACGCGGCTGCCACCGCCATCAAAGACAGCTATTCCAAGAATGTACGTATTAGGTTGGGCGGCTGTAAGGCTGTTTGGCGGCAGGCTACCCGGTGGAGGCAGAGCCTTCCGACAAGACGGCCGGGCAGCACAACGCGGCTGCCACTGCCATCAAAGACAGCTATTCCAAGAATGTACGTATTAGGTTGGGCGGCTGTAAGGCTGTTTGGCGGCAGGCTACCCGGTGGAGGCAGAGCCTTCCGACAAGACGGCCGGGCAGCACAACGCGGCTGCCACCGCCATCAAAGACAGCTATTCCAAGAATGTACGTATTAGGTTGGGCGGCTGTAAGGCTGTTTGGCGGCAGGCTACCCGGTGGAGGCAGAGCCTTCCGACAAGACGGCCGGGCAGCACAACGCGGCTGCCACTGCCATCAAAGACAGCTATTCCAAGAATGTACGTATTAGGTTGGGCGGCTGTAAGGCTGTTTGGCGGCAGGCTACCCGGTGGAGGCAGAGCCTTCCGACAAGACGGCCGGGCAGCACAACGCGGCTGCCACCGCCATCAAAGACAGCTATTCCAAGAATGTACGTATTAGGTTGGGCGGCTGTAAGGCTGTTTGGCGGCAGGCTACCCGGTGGAGGCAGAGCCTTCCGGCAAGACGGCCGGGCAGCACAACGCGGCTGCCACCGCCATCAAAGACAGCTATTCCAAGAATGTACGTATTAGGTTGGGCGGCTGTAAGGCTGTTTGGCGGCAGGCTACCCGGTGGAGGCAGAGCCTTCCGACAAGACGGCCGTGCAGCACAACGCGGCTGCCACCGCCATCAAAGACAGCTATTCCAAGAATGTACGTATTAGGTTGGGCGGCTGTAAGGCTGTTTGGCGGCAGGCTACCCGGTGGAGGCAGAGCCTTCCGACAAGACGGCCGGGCAGCACAACGCGGCTGCCACTGCCATCAAAGACAGCTATTCCAAGAATGTACGTATTAGGTTGGGCGGCTGTAAGGCTGTTTGGCGGCAGGCTACACGGTGGAGGCAGAGCCTTCCGACAAGACGGCCGGGCAGCACAACGCGGCTGCCACCGCCATCAAAGACAGCTATTCCAAGAATGTACGTATTAGGTTGGGCGGCTGTAAGGCTGTTTGGCGGCAGGCTACCCGGTGGAGGCAGAGCCTTCCGACAAGACGGCCGGGCAGCACAACGCGGCTGCCACTGCCATCAAAGACAGCTATTCCAAGAATGTACGTATTAGGTTGGGCGGCTGTAAGGCTGTTTGGCGGCAGGCTACCCGGTGGAGGCAGAGCCTTCCGACAAGACGGCCGGGCAGCACAACGCGGCTGCCACCGCCATCAAAGACAGCTACTCTTCAAAGGTGTGTATTCGGTTGGGCGGCTGCAAGGGTGGCTGGGCGGCAGGCAAGGCCTAACTGCAGCCCTTCGACCATGAGTTTGGGTGACTGGTGGTGGGCACACAGATGTCTGATGGGACTGCCGGGCAGCATAAAGCGGCTGGAGGCGAAGTCATTTCTTTCTGTCAAAGGCAGCTGCTCCACAAAAGTTCAGTCACAATCGAGAATGCCTATGGCACTTTCCTTCTCTCTCATCGTTTTCTCTCTTCTCTTCCGCTCGTCTGTTTCTCTCTTCTAATTCTACTCTTCATTGAGGCGCGTTGAGGTGCCTACAACGTTTGAGGCGCCTCAGAAACCTTTTTTCTATGCACTGCTGGCCTTTTTTCTTCTTCCACGTCTCCCTGCTTGCTTACCATCGCCGCCAAGCTGCTGCCCATCCTCATTTTTTACTTGACTCTTGAATCGACTCAAAAGTCACATCTCCCTGCTTGCCTACGTTTTTTGAGAATTCCCAAAAAACACACTCTTCCACATCTCCCTGCTTGCTTACCACTGCCATTGAGTTGCAGCCCATCCTTGTTCTTGAGGCGGTGTTTACTCAAGTCCCGCCGTGCACTCATGTCCTTTTCACCCGCTTCCAAACCACTCCCCCTCTCACTCCCTCCCATCCATCCAGGCCGCATCCAACCGCCTCCTCACTTTCAACGCAAAGCTGCAGCCTAACCTCATCCTATCCGTTGATCAGGTGGGTGGCCCTTCCCTTCGCGCCAGATAATGCCTGCACCAGGTAGGGCCTGCACAAGTTAGGGTCTGCCCCAGTTAGGGACTGCACCAGATGTGTCCAGCACTGATTTCTAAGCCAGGCGATCCTTTCAACCGTTCTATTTCTGCCTCTTCCTTCCCTCTTGCTGTATGACTGTGGTAACGTATTTGTTCATCTTTGCATGTGTCAGGTGAAGGCCAATATCGAGAATAAGGTGTATCAACTCAGCGATGCCCGCTCTGCTGGCAGGTGTGTTGGGGTGGGGTGGGGTGGGGTGAGGTGGGGTGGGTTGTGGTGAAAACATTATGCAGCTCGGTGGGTGGAAGTATGGTGAGTGTTTCCTCTAGCAGTATGGTGAGTGTTTTTTAAATGATGGCATGGCAGCATGCTGGCATGCTGCTGACATGGTGGCATGCTGACATGCTGGCACGCTGGCATGGTGGCATGCTGGCAAGGTGGCATGGTGGCATGGTGATAATTGAAAATTGAAGACCTTTTATTGAATGTGTCACCGTAACAATATTATGCCAAAATCAGAAACTGAATACTTGTCATCGTGTTCGAACTGTAACCGTATCTAATCCCGCGTGTATGTATGTCTGCTCTCGTGTGTGCATGCGTGTCTATCGCTATGCGTGCATGCGTGTCTGGTCTTATGCATGCCCTGCTGCACTTATGGATGTGCTTGTCTGCTTGTATGGTGTGCATGCAGGTTCAAGGGCATAGACCCTGAGCCAAGGGCAGGAGTGCGAGGAGGAAGCATTCCAGGAAGCTTCAATGTCCCCTTTCCCGAGGTAGGTTACAGTCCAACGAAGCACGGGTCGGCATTCCATTGGACCCACTCCTACCGTTGGAGGACGTTCTCTTAAGATTTCCCAATAAACGTCGGCATTTATTCAACTTCCTTCTAGCATTTCCCAGTACTGTTATCCCTCAGTCTCCCTTCTGCCTATCACTGCCCACTGCCCACTGCCCAACAGGTCCTAACCCCACAGGGACAGCTGAAGCCGGCCTCAGACCTCACCCAAGCCTTCAAGAGCGCAGGTAAGTAAATGTGCCTGATTGGCTGTGGGAAAAGAAGGGGGGGGGGGGGGGGGGAGGGAAGAAAGGGGGCAGAATGTGCCGCTGCAGCTCTGCGTTTCTGGATCTCCCCTCTGCATTTCCCCGTGCTCCGCCTTTCTCCTCTCTATGCAAGACGCCTCAAACTAAACTTTCTGTTCTCTCCCTTGCTGGTCCTTTAGCGGCCTCCTCCCTTCCCTGTCCAGCTTGATCCTCCCAGTGATCTTTCTGTGACCACTTCCTCCCTGCCCTGTGACCACTTCCTCCCTGCCCTGTGACCACTTCCTCCCTGCCCTGTGACCACTTCCTCCCTGCCCTCCTCTCTTGATGTCAATTCTTGCAGGAGTCAACATCGAGGACCCCAAGCAGCCTCTAGCCGCTTCGTGCGGCACGGGAGTCACTGCCTGTGTGCTCGCTCTGGTACGTGTGCTGCACCGCAATGCACCACATTGCACCCAAGTGTTGCACCACACTGCATCATAGCACTGCCCATATTTCTGGCTGCTTCATGCGGCATGGGAGTCACTGCCTGTGTGCTCGCTCTGGTATGCACAGTGTGCACAGAGGCACGAAGCGCCACAGTGCACCTCGAAGCACCACAGTGCACCACGAAGCACCACAGTGCACCACGAAGCACCACAGTGCACCACCGTGCACCACGAAGCACCAGTGTGCACCACAAGACATCATAGTGCATCGTATCGCTGCCCGTAATAAAGCCTCTGGCTGCCTCGTCTAGCATGCAAGTCCCATGCGTGCTCCCTGTTCCTCCAGGGTTAGGTTTTTAGTCGACTCAAAACCAGACTCCAGTGTTGCGCTCTGCGATTCACCTCTCTCTCCGTCCCTCTCCATACCACTTTCCTATTGCATATCTCACTCCCTCTCTCCTCTCCCTCGCTGCAGGCTCTGGCTTGCCTGGGTCGGTGGGACGTACCCGTGTATGATGGCTGCTGGACTGAATAGGGCATCCGTCTGCACGGCTTGATCCTCCTTGATTAAGCTCTGCTGTTCGCCTCTCTCTCCCCATTCATCCCTCTCTGCTCTCCCTCGCTGCAGGCTCTGGCTCGCCTGGGTCGATGGGACGTTCCCGTGTATGATGGCTCGTGGACTGAGTGGGGTAGCCTGCAGGACACCCCCGTTGTCAAGGCCGAGTGACGGCACGCGGTATCCTGCAATAGTTATCCAGTCATAGAAAATACCGGTAGATTTCAGGACTCGATTGGTGTGTGGGCACTTAGTTACTGTACTAGAAGTATGTGCCTGATTGTTGGCTGTCTTGTTGTATTCGTTTAGAGGTCATTCAGCTTCCCGGTCTGTTTCTCACTTCCTTATACGGTAGGCTTTTCTGATGATAGACTGGAAACCACCTGTCAGACCTACCGTTTGTTTGTCTCCGCCTGGAAACCCAAGGTCCATACACCTCGTCGTGGCCAACGCCGAAACTTGGAAGGAAACACTTTTCACGGCACAATTTTTTCACAAAAAACAGAACCTTCGCTGCGGGAAACCATTATCGTACAAACAGCAATAGGCTGCGCTGCCCAGCTAGCACATGCTTTTTACGGTACTATCACGCTAAACCATACCAATTTATGGTGGATGGCTGTGTTATGTCCACTAATCTGAAGTGGATTACATCTGGCTTCACTACTTACGGTAGGGCGCAACTCAACCCTGATGAATTGCCTGTGTCCACCAAGCGGAACACCATGAGGGCCCACTAAATGAGGTTCCGTTTACGGCGCCTCCCAACCAGCCCAAAGCCGCTAAGCCCAGCTTCATGGCCACTAGCACGACGCTCGCCCTCCTGAGCGTCTTTTTCCCGCATATCCTTCCTCCCTCTGATCGACAGCCCCTTCTCCTTCAAACACGCTCTCAGCCATCCGAAAGTCAGCCAAACCACATCCCCTTATCCACTAATTAGAGTTCAACCCCAGCGCCAGCTTCAGCCTGACCACTAGCTCCTCCTTCCTCCCTCTGATCGACAGACCCTTCTCCTTCAAATACGCTCTCAGCCTCTCAACGGTCAACCCGTCCACATCCTTCTCGCTCGTCAGCCCCCTTATAGTCCGCCCCGCTTCCCGATCCTGCTCCATCCCGCCACCACCGCCGCCGCTGCTCCCCACGCCCGGGCCTCGTTTCGCGGGTCTCCCGCCGGGTCTAGACGCACCAATCGCGTCGTCCTGACCGGGATCCCCGGTGGCAGGACGTTTGCCTTTATCTTGCTGCTCGGATTGACGTGATCTGGTGTCATGAGCTGCGGCAGCAGCACCAGCAGCACCAGTACCAGCAGCAGCGGAACCAGAATTACCAGCAGCACCGATACCAGCAGCAGAGGCACCAGAAGCACTCGAAGCTTTCTTCACCTTGTCTTGCGCCGCCTTCGCCGCTTCCGCGTCGCGCGTCTTCTTCATGGTGAGCGCGCGAAGCAGGATGTTCGTCGGATCGGTGGTGATGATCTGATCGGACGGCGGAGACGTGTCGTGGTCGCAGATGTACACCGGGATCGACGAGGACAACGTGCACGCGGCCGCGGAGAAATTGCCGCGAGACGGAAGGTTCGAGAGAAGAGAAGACATGACTGCCAGGGAAGTTCCTAACCCTAAAGAAGGGTGGATGGAAAAGACTGGGTGGCGATTTTTGAGAGAGGAGAGACCCGTAACAACCTCTGAGACGTCTGGATGCTGGCCCTAAGGAGCAGGTAACAATTGCCCCGCACTCGCGCTGTATTCACTTGGAGTATTTCCAAACTGTTTAAAAGCTAACTGCTGGGGAACACCGAGGAGAACGCAGGCAGCGAAGGGGAGGAAAGGCAGCGTTCCAGCGCGGTAAATTGAAGCCAGGAAGCATTTAATACGCGAGCACTGATCGTGGCGAGAACGAGACGGAACAGAACCCGTCGTGAGATGACGCGCACCTACACGAGGGGAAACGGCGCAACCGCGTAATAAAGAACACTGGGGCTCACCCAGATCACTCACCGACAAGGAGTCGAGGCCAATTCTTCTACGAGAAGGTGCAAGCTTCAGGTAAACCACTAAACTAGGCCGTGATATGGACATACAGCACAGCAGCCATGGCGGAACCCGAAGTGAGTGAGATGGATGGAGCAACAAGAAGCAGCAGGCAATGCAGTCACCGAACCGAACCATACCAGAAACCGCAGAACCTCGTCCGAATTTCACACAGGCACCTGCAACAGCTGGCTCGGTATGATGCATGTTCCCTTCGCTGATTCCCGTTATGGCGCGGTTAACGGTAACCCTCAAAAACGTGCAACAACGTGAAGTTTATGAGTTACGAATAAATACACTGTTGGTTCAATACCCTTACGCTGGCTCTGTTGGCTCCATTGAAGTACACTGATTGAGTGTGCTGAATTTGTAGATGCATATAGCTGTATTATTACCATCTTAGCAATGATGAGACCTTCAAAGCACCGGGCATCAACATATTTTAAACTAACAATCTTTTATGGTAGGCTGCACAGGGCATACAGAGCCAAGCCATAGCTCCAACATGGCCATGGACACAGGCCATGAATAATGTGTGCCATCTTTTGATAGGTCTGGCCTTGATAGCGTCATGGGTATGGTTGAGATGAAAGGAACCTTCCATGAATTGATCAGGCTGCACATGTGAACAAAGAAAGAACACAATGGCGTTCATTCAAAAAAATAAAATAATAATAATAACGGAATAGGAACAAAAACACACACGAAAAAGGCAGGGAAGTTGCCTTGCCAGGGGATGAAAATAATAGACTGGCAACAGCAACATGTAGCAAGAGCAACAGAGAAGCGCCTAGGTGTGCAGCGGCGTCGAAAGCAGAGAGGCGGGGGTGGTTCATGGAATGCAGCAGGTTAGGGGCAACAGCTGACTGCTGCACTATCCACAGCCCCAACCACACCACTGCTGAGCACTCTCAAAAATGACTCAGAAATTACTGCAGGGACGTGCTAACCTGTGTGCGGCGGAGTCGAAAGCAGAGAGGCGGGGGTGATTTATGGAATGCAGCAGGTTAGGAGCAACGGCTGACTGCTGCACTGCCCATGGCCCCAACCACACCACTGCTGACCCCGGCCCTCCCATGCCGCCATTCACAGCAAAGCGCACCGACGCCACAAACTCCCGGTCTGCATAGAGAAAAGGGTTCAAGCGCATGACAAATACAACCATGGTATGCCTTGGGGCTAGTGGAGTGACCCGAGCCACGGTCCATGTTGTAAGCATTCAATCCAACCATAGTGATGACTTTTGAGTCGGCTCAAAAGGTGACTTTTCAGTCAACTCAAAAGCTATGGTATGCCTTGGGGATAGTGGAGTGACCCGAGACATGGTCCATGTTGTAAGCATTCAATCCAACCGTACAGGTTTATTTGAAAACCAAAGCTTTGGAATGCCAAAACCGCATCCTAAACAGCCTCTGTGACTGGTGCCTGTGCCTTTCCATGACACTGCTCTGACCAGGAACATCCTAAACATGTTCCCATCTATCGGCCAAATCTCACAAACTTTTAGGCGCCTCAAAATGTGCCTGTTCCATGAGCACTAATAATCCCAGAAACATCTTACACACGTTCCCATACCTTGGCCAGGTCTCACAATTCAGGTTAGGGACAGCTTACCAAGCGCCGCGGCATATTCCTCCGGCGAATCAAACGCTGCCAGGTCATGCAGCCCACTGGACGCCAGCACAAAGTCAAACGGCGCGTGCTCATTGGCCAGAGGGCCGCGCCGCGTGTGGTTCACCATCCAATCCCGGTACAGCGGCTCTGACGCGTTGGAGTGCGCCACAAACACCGCCACGATCTGGTCGGCATCTGCCGCCCGCTGCCGCTCCCTCTCCTGCTCCTCCTCCCGAATCCTGCTCGCCGTGCGGAGATCCCGAGGGTCGTCGTCTGTAGCAGTCATATCAAGCACATCCCGGCCCTCCACTGAATCATACATCTCCACTCCTCCTTGAATTCTGTCTCCGTTCCCCCTCCTGCTGCTGCTGGCACTTGGCGTTCCATCAGTGCTTGGAGCAGGTTCATCCTGGTCCTGCCAGCGCCTCCTCTTGTTGAGGAGAGCTGAATCCGGGGTGGTTGCATTCAGATCCACTGGTATTCTGTTCAGGATTGAGGCACCAGGATTGCATGATGGCGACAAAGGGGGGTGGGGCAAGGGGGAGCAGGTAAGGCAGGAACAGAGAGGTATGGAAATTGACTTGGTCATGCAGAAGTCTACTTTCGAGGCGCCTCAAAAATAGACGGAGGGGGTGGGGCAAGGGGAGCAGGTAAGGCAGGAACAGAGAGGTATGGAGATTGACCTGGTCATGCAGAAGTGTCCATAAACTTGGTTTCGAATTAAGATACGAGGAGCAGAGTGTGGTGGCGAGAGAGGTGGGTGGGGTATTTTTGGCGAAAGAACAAGAGAAAAGAAAGAAGAAAAAATTGGTAGCACAGTAACCAGCACCAAGCGCCACCACCCTACCTTGCAACAGCGAATCCGTTGCCCTCTGCGCCATAGTAGGTGGCGGCAACAGTGGGGGTGAAGTAGGTGTGGTGCACTGCCACGTGCTGCCCCTCTGATCCCGGCACCCACGGCACAGGCCCCTGCATGTGCGCCTGGTGCGATTCATAATGCAGGGAGGCATACAAGGGAGACTTCTTATGAGGCGTTGCAAAAGTGGTGTGCTGCCACGTGCTGCCCCTCTGACCCTGGCACCCATAGCACAGGCCCCTACACGTGCGCCTGATGATAGTCACACTGAACTGCAGAGGGACATGGACGAAGTACAGATCTTGAGACATTGCAAAAGCGGTGCACTGCCATGTGCTGCCCCTCTGTCTGAACCCAAGGTTTTGAGAGTGGCGGTCACCCAGGCCTTGGAGGGGGCGGCAGGGCAGCTGGTAAGGGACATTTTCCTGTTCCGTGCCTCTTCCCTTCCCCCAACCCAGCACGCCCTTCCCCCAACCCAGCACGCCCTTCCCCAACCCAGCACGCCCTTTCCCCAACCCAGCACGCCCTTCCCCCAACCCAGCACGCCCTTCCCCCAACCCAGCACGCCCTTCCCCCAACCCAGCACGCCCTTCCCCCAACCCAGCACGCCCTTCCCCCAACCCAGCACGCCCTTCCCCCAACCCAGCACTCACCTTATCACATCTGAGGCGAACGAGGGAGGAGCGGCGGTCGCCCAGGCCTTGGAGGAGGTGGCAGCGGGAGGAGGAGGAGAGGAAGGAGAGCATGTGCGAGAAGAGCACCCACTGCTGGCTGTCCCCCACCACCAGCAGTCGTTTTCCCTTCAAGCATGCGCGCGCAGCACTGGTGGGTATGGGGAAGGAGAGGGGTAAGAGACAATATTGAGTCACGTTGGAGTGGACAGGTGCGAGAAGGGCACCCACTGCTGGCTGTCGCCCACCACCAGCAGCTGCTTTCCCTCCAAACATGCGCGCACAGCAGTGGCGGATAGGAGGAAGATGGGTAGAATGCAAAGAGTGATTAAGACCAAGATGATGTATTCCAGCGGCAAACTGCGAGAAAAGCACCCACTGCTGGCTGTTCCCCACCGTCAACAGCTGCTTGCCCGTCAAAATAACGGAAACAGGGTTGAACCACATGCATGGGAAAGTGTTTTGAGATATCCAGATCTAACCGAGGCTATTGCAGTAACTGAGCAAAATTAGTGCCCCGAGTGAGGATCGAACTCACGACCTTAGGATGGCTCCGCCCATCAGAGTGGGAGTCGGATTGCTATGAGACCTACGCGCTACCGACTGCGCCATCGAGGCTTGTTTGCATCAAATTTATTCGATTTTCACTCGCCATGTTCTCTCAGAACTGTCAGAGCGAGCTTCACCCATTCTGAGTCCTTACCCCGGGGTAATTCGTTGAACATTGCAGGCGAAGGGGAACCACTGCTGATCAATCCACCGCCCTGCGTTCCCCGATTCCTCCAGCACCTGTGCCGTGCAGCCTGGTAGTGCCGCCTGCAGGCGAGCATACTCTTTCTTGTACGCCTCTGGGTCTGATGGCTGCATGCACACACCGCAGGGGAAGTTACGCGTTTTAATAGGCTAAATCAGCCTTTCCGGTGCAGGCTGGTTGGGTTGCCTGCAGGCGAACACGCTCCTGTGTGTAAGAAAAAAATCTCCATTGTTTGAGGTTACCTGGGCCTTGTCCCAGTCGTTTGAAGTGCCAGAAATCCCTACCCATAGCCCCCACCTGGGAAGATACGTTGTACTGGCCGACGAGCCGAAACTTGAGATGCCTCAACGCCTCGTCCGCGTCGTTTATGGTGTCGAAAAATCCCTACAGGAGCATACAGTACCACACCACATTCCCTACCTGCGCAGACACGTTGTACTGGCCGACGAGCTGGAACTCAGGACCTTGCCCGCGTCGTTTGAGGTGTCTAAGAATCCCTACCGGGGCAGGCAGTACCACACCCCATCCCCCACCTGCGCAGACACGTTGTACTGGCCGACGAGCTGGAACTTGAGGTGCCTCAATGTCTTTACCTCGTCAATTGAGGTGTCTAAAATCCCCAACCTGCGCAGACAGCACCACAGCCGTTGCCTGCACGCACAGCACCCCATCCCCCACCTGTGCAGACACGTTGTACTGGCCGACGAGCTGGAACTTGAGGTGCTTCAGGGCCTTCTCCTCGTCCCTGCTGCCCGTCAGCGAGGCCGCATGCACGCCCGTGAGGTACACGGACACCACGTACTCGCCTGGCTCCAATAGACGGTAACACGACTGAGTGGTGGGGAAGGGAATCCGGAGGGAGGGGACGATGGGTTAAGTGAGGAGGCATGGACGCTCGTCAGGTACACAGACACAGACGCATTCGCCTGACTCCAGTCGGTAACACAACTGGTGGTACGAGAGGGAGTGTGGATTTGCTGGAATCTTGAGTCCAAACGGGTTGTAGGTCAGACTGTAGGTCAGACAGCGCATGTCAGACAGCGCATGTCAGACTAAATGTCAGACTGTGCCATCAGACTGTATGTCAGACAGTGCACGTCAGATTGCGAGCAGCTGCATAATGTTACGTCAGATCAGAGTCCCTGTCACTCCACATGTGGAACTACAACATGCCATGACAGGTCCCAAAACAAGGTGCTGACTATCAAATTCGATACTACAAGAGCCATGGCTGTCACACCACATTCGGGCGACTAAAGCATACCATGACCGGTCCCAAAACCCAGCCAGCACACACGCACCACGTGGTACCCCTCGTCTGCAGCATGCGTGACGGGCGCGCTGAGGCGGATTCGGCCGTCCGCGGAGTGAAGGAGCACCTCCCACGTGGTTGTCGCCGGCGAGCAGCCCTTGTCCAGACGACGGCCCTCTGAATCCTGCAGTTCGTGATAGGCAAAGGAAGGATGTGTTGGGACGTCTAGTTGATTCTGGCTTTAGAATGGACGGGACCGGACGGAGTGGGACGAAAATGGAGGGGATGCAACAATCCTCGGAGGAAAGAGGGCTTTTCACGAGCTGGTCGGAGGGCGAGCAGCGCTGTCCCGGGCGACGGACATCGCAAAGAATTTGAAATGTCGTAGGATTATGAATCCTGGTATGAGTGTGACTCTTGATTGGTACGAATGTCACAACAATCTGAATCCTTTTACACTCTGAGGATCGCATCCTCCCAGAAAATTTTGAGTCCTGTTGCGAACACGAATCCTGGAAAAAGACGGGTGAAGTGAAACACAATTGAGGCTGACGGCGAAGGGAGGTATGACTAAAACGCGGAAAAGGTGTGTATATTTTTTAACTTCGCACGTGTCGTAGACTGAAGTGCGGAGTGAAAGAAACATCTGGTTCGCGAGATGCTGGCTGAATACCTGCTCATTATGCAACAATTGCCATACTACGACGATAATTATTGTAAAAATCCATGAGCTGACGTACGTTTCCCTTTCTTACAGAAACACAATTAGGTGAAAATATGTGTACCTCTGCTGAGATGTTGAAGCAGAGTTGCTGGTTCAGCTTCACGGATGGCTTGATGCCCGCACCGAACACCTTGACGTGATCTAATCTGCCATGATTGGATCCTTTCTCGTAACCAGTGGAACACTCTGAAACCGGATTCGAACTGCTACCTACATTTCCGGCGGCTAAACTAAGAAGCGAGAAGGTGAGCACTAAGAAAGCCACTGGTATGGCAAAAAAAGATGGAGTAGACTGATGTGAATAATATCGGTATGACGACATGATACCAAACGGTTTCGATCGGTTCCAGAGCAGAGCAGCTTTTCAGCTTAGGGTCCAAGAGCCTCGGGTTGTAGCAGCTCGTCAAGCTTCTATTGGTCAAAAGTTTACGAAACAAAAACTGTTAGCTCACCACACGAAGTGACGACAAGAAGCTATGCACTTGATTCAATAAAGTTAATGAAAGAACGCGGTCCTAATCTGTAAGAAAAGGCGAGGTGGCCTGGTGCTGAAACGGCGTC
This sequence comes from Closterium sp. Yama58-4, assembly GCA_947470075.1. NCBI lineage: Eukaryota > Viridiplantae > Streptophyta > Zygnematophyceae > Desmidiales > Closteriaceae > Closterium > Closterium sp. Yama58-4. The sequence continues at coordinate 776,563 of CANIUD010000142.1, forward strand.
AGAACCGAAGATATGCAAGCTCCTAACACATCAATAAGTCAAGAAGCAGACGATCAGAGAACCAGATGAAGGGCCATGGACAATAAAGCATCACCGTCATGTTCCCTGAACATCATACCGTTGGTATCAGGCAAGTAGACGACAAATTCAAGGGAAAACTAGCGTGCTGTGATATGGTTTAGTACGGTATGGAAGCATGGGAAGGAGTGCATCTCGAATGGGAGTGCCAAACGAGACAAACGCGGTGCGAGCTGGCTATAAGCGTAAAAACCACAGGGATGACGGCGACGGACGGACGACCTCCTTCCTGCTGGATGGAGCACCAGCGGCAGGATTGAGGAATGACAGGAGGACGCGGAGCGGAGTCAGGCAGACAGGTTCGCAGGGATGGAAACAGAACGCGGTCCGACTGTTGCAAATCGCGCGCGAAAAGGTACAAGCGCCTCTGACAGCCGACAAATCCCGTCAGAGGAATCAACTACACCACATGTAGAACTCGGAAAAAAGAAACACATTTAACATAACAAGTAGATCGTCTCAATTCTCTAGGATAATCAACAGTCTGAAACCACAGCATTCCAGATTGAAAAAACAAGCCAACTAAGATTTTGTCCCGTTTAGATAAATCCAAGTGCATGCTGCATGCACAAAACACAAGTTAGTACGCCTATGCACAAGTCTAACCTTAAAAAAGGAGCACCACACCAACTGTACACTTCCACACCGCCTCTGTTGCACCTACATCTAGTGGAGATGCTGTTCTTCGAAACCACACAGGAGATTGCTGCTTCCGCACTGCTGCTATTTCTGCTGTTAGTGGTTCTACAGTTGTCCCTGGACGGAGCACCCAGTAGCGACTCTACACCATGCCACCTGCAAGCTAACGCCCAGCCAATTGCCAGTGCTATCATGGGAGATGCCCTAAAAAACGCCACGTGGCATGGATAGACTAGCCTGGAAACACGCCACGTGTCATGCGGGTGCACCTTCGAAGGGAGATTGACTCTTGAGCCAAGGCCATATCTCATGTGTCCAGCTCATTCATTGCCATGTCCCATGGGCCATGTCCCATGGTTTCTGTGTCACATGGTTTGTGCCATGCCACATGCCTCATGCCGCTGCCATGTCTCACGCCCCATGGCTTCTGTCCTCCCCCTTTTCCCCCCAGACCCTTCAAGCCCTGCCTGCCAAGTATCCTGCATTATGGCTTGCCAAGTGTCACGTCTCTTGGGGGGAGGAGGCGAGGGAGAGCAGGAGCTGCTGCAGGTCTTTGGGGCGGATGGGCTTGGTGAGAAAGTGGTTCATGCCCGCAGCAAAGCACGCCTCCCTCTCAAAGTCAAACGCACTCGCCGTCAGCGCCGCTATCACTACTGGTGGCTGCTCCTCCTCCTCCTGCTTCTGCTCCTGCTCCTGCTGCTCGTTCAGCTCTCCATCTTTGCTGTTCTCCACCACACTAAACCTACCACTGCCCTTTCCACTATTCCGCCTGCTCAGCCCACGAGTATACCCTCCCCCCCTCGCAAGTGCACCTGCATTGCTGCTGCTGTTGCCACTGATGTTGCTGTTCCCTCTGCTGCTGGCTTCCCCACCCCCCTCTGCCACTGCTGCTGCTGCTGCAGCTTCCCTCTTAGAACTGCTACTCCTGCTCATACCACCAGCACCACCACTGCTCCTGTTGCTTCTGCCACTCTTACTCAAACCATCACCTGCTGCCACTGCAGCACCAGCAGCAGCAGCAGCTACTGCACCAGTAGCATCCGCACCCCCACCTTCCCTCCTCCGCCGTTCGCTACTCTCACCATCGCTACAATCACTCCGGCTATCCCCCTCACTCCTACAACTCCTCTCCGCCTCTGCCTTCCTTATCCTCCTAGTAGCCTCCAACCCATCCATCTCCGGCATGTGACAATCCATCAGCACCAAATCATATCTAATCTTAAGACAAGCTTCCAAAGCTTGCAACCCATTATCCACAACATCAAATCTGAGCCCTAGATTCTTGAGCATGCGGGTTACCACTAATTGATTCACTTTGTTGTCTTCTGCTACAAGCACTCTCCACTGCCGCGCTACAGCCGGCAGCACCGGAGTTGCCTCTTCAAACGAACGATGCCGCCCACCAGCCAGGCTTCGACCGCTCGTGTGTCCGAAGCTGGTTGCCGAACCTGCAGCTCCGGCAGCAGCTTTAGCACTTCCGTATGCACCAGAAGCGTTAGCCTGGGCGATTGTGGTGGGGGAAAATGGTCCAGCGCTTGCCGTAACTCGGATGGACGTCCGGCCCGAGCCTGACGAGGCTCGGGATCCTCCCTTATTTGCACCTTTTGACTTCTTGCTTCTGCTCTTCTCCGAACCTGTGGCTGGTATAGTGAGTGCCAGACGGCGCGATCCTGCACCCAATGCTGAGTCAGCGGTTCGGCTGCGGACCGGGAGGCCTAAGGAGCCTCGGACAGTCAAGGCTCGGTAATCCAGGGAGGTTCGGGACGTCCGTGAGCGAGAGTAGTTCTCAGGTCCCTCATCTTCCGAACCTGAATCCCCATCCTCCTCCTCCTCCTCCCCATCCTCTTCTTCCTCCTCATGCCCCTCCTCATCTGTCTCCCCCACTCCCTCCTCCTCCTCCTCCTCCTCCTCCTCCTCCTCCTCCTCCTCCTCCTCCTCCTCCTCCTCCTCCTCCTCACTATCATACTCACTCTCGTCCTCCTCCCCTCCTCCCTCCTCACTCACCGCTCCACACTCACCCACGTCCTCACTCACTCCCGCGCACACGGTGAATTCAAACGTAGAGCCCTCCCCCTGAGCACTGGTCACAGAGATCTCGCCCCCCATCAGGTTCACCAGCGCCTTGCATATCGCCAGGCCCAGCCCTGTACCCCCAAACCGCCTGCACGTGGTGTTGTCCGCCTGGGAAACAGGGTATGGGGAGAGGGAGAGTGCACGCGGTGAATTCAAAGGTGGAGCCTTGCCCCTCAGCACTAGAAACACTCCTGCACACACGGTGAATTCAAACGTGGAGCCCTGTCCCTCAGCACTAGAAACACTCCCGCACACACGGTGAATTCAAACGTGGAGCCTTGCCCCCCCCCTGCGCGCTGGTCACGGAGATCTCGCCCCCCATCAGATTCATCAGCGCCTTGCATATCGCTAGGCCCAGCACCGTGCCACCGAACCTACGGCATGTGGTGTTGTCCGCCTGCGGGAGTGGGGAAGGGAAGGAGGAAAGAGGAGCAGCAGCGCTACGACTCATTCTCGCACTCATCACTCGTCTCGCCCCCCATCAGGTTCACCAGCGCCTTGCATATCGCCAGGCCCAGCCCCGTGCCACCGAACCTACGGCACGTGGTGTTGTCCGCCTGCGGGGGGGCAAGGGAAGGAAAGAAGAGGAGCACTGCTATGACTCATCTCGCCCCCCATCAGGTTCACCAGCGCCTTGCATATCGCCAGGCCCAGCCCCGTGCCACCGAACCTACGGCATGTGGTGTTGTCCGCCTGCGGGAGTGGGGAAGGGAAGGAGGAAAGAGGAGCAGCAGCGCTACGACTCATTCTCGCACTCATCACTCGTCTCGCCCCCCATCAGATTCACCAGCGCCTTGCACACTCAGCCAACGCCTCGCATATCGCCAGGCCCAGCCCCGTGCAGCCAACCGTACGGCATGTCGTGTTGTCCGCCTGTGGGGAGAGGAAGAGGGGGAAGGGGAACGGACGTTTCTTTAAAGGGCCTAAATAACAACTCTGCTCCAGTCCCACGCCTCCCAACCACCTGAATTTGGAATTGTCCGCCTGGGGGGACGAGGAGGAGGGGAGATGAGGGGGAGAAGCAGAGGCATGATATGTGGAAAAGTCTCCCTTGCACATCCTTGGAAATCCCAATGCCTGTATCCGGCTTTCGAGGCGCGTCGTTTGAGGCGCCTCAAAAGAAGTCTCCCTTGCACGTCCTTGGAAATCCCAATGCCTGTATCCGGCTTTTGAGGCGCGTCAAGAGGGACAAGCAGAGGCATGTTACGTGGAAGAGACCCCCTTGCACGTCCTTGGAGATCCCACTGCCAGTATCCGAAACTGAGTACTTGAGCAGAACCTTATCCACGGGCTCGCCCCGCCTCTCCTCCAGCTGCATCTTTAGTACATACATGCGAGCATGCTCTGCCACTCTCCCCCTACCCACCTCCCCTTACCTGCGTGAACGCTTGGAAGAGACTCCCTTGAACGTCCTTCGAGATGCCAATCCCAGTATCCGACACCGAGTATTTCAAAAGAACCTTATCCAGGGGCGCCCCCCGCCTCTCCTCCAGCTGCAGCAGCGGCGCTAGAGACGAAAACGACTCGCGCCGCCGCCCGCCACTGCAGCAGCCGTCCGTGTCGGCGGGATCGACGGTGGAGATGCGCACGGTGACGCGGCCGCGGGCGGTGAACTTGATGGCGTTGGAGACAAGGTTGAGCAGGACTTGTCGCACCCTCACTGCGTCGGCTAGGACTTTCAGCGGCACATCCCTACTGACGTGCGACTTGAGCTGCAGTGAAGGAGAGAGGGGGAAAGGGGGGGAGAGGGGGGGAGAGGGGGGGAGAGGGGGGGAGAGGGGGGGAGAGGGGGGAGAGAGGGGGGGAGAGGGGGGGGAGGGGGGGAGAGGGGGGGAGAGGGGGGAGGAGAGGGAACAAAACAAACGAATCAGTAAAGGTGAACGGGGGGGCAACAGGGAGGGTTGAGGTGAGTGGATGGAGATGCGCACGGTGACGCGGCCGCGGGCAGTGAACTTGATGGCGTTGGATACGAGGTTGAGCAGGACTTGCCGCACCCTCACTGAGTCGGCTAAAATCTTTAGGGGTACGTCCCGACTCACGTGAGACTTGAGCTGTGATGAGAAGGAAGGGAAAGGGGGCAGGGAGGGAAGTGGGGGAGAGGGGGAACTAAACAAACAAAGGAGGTGAGGTGAATGGGGGGAACACGGTGGGAGGTGGAGGCGAATGGGTGGGGGGGGGAGATGCACTCTCTCACCTGCAGCTTATTGACTTTTGAGTCGACTCAAAAGTCAACAAGGGAGGTGGAGGGGAATGGGTGGGGGGGGGAGATGCACTTTCACCTGCAGCTTCTTGCCTCTCGCCGACACCTTTTGAGTCGACTCAAAAGTCAATTTGGGGGGGACACGGAGGGAGGTGGAGGGGAATGGGTGGGGGGAGATGCACTCTCTCTCACCTGCAGCTTCTTGTCTCTCGCCGACACCTCATAGAGCGCCAGTGAGTGAGCCAGATGCTCCCTCACGTCAAACTCCGCAAACTCCAGACCACACCAGACCAGACCAGACCAGACCAGACCAGAGCCAACCACTTCACTTTCAACGCCCTAGCTCCGTCTCACCTGCAGCTTCTTATCCCTGGCAGACACCTCATACAGCGCCAGGGAGTGCGCGAGGAGCTCCCGCACGTCAAACTCTGCAAACTCCAGCGCCATCCTCTCGTTCTCAATCTTGCTCAGATCCAGAATATCACTCAGGATATGCAGCAGCCCCTGGCTGGAACTCCTGATCGTGTTCACCAGCATCTGCTGCTCCTCCGACAAGGGTGTATCCAGTAACAGCTCCGCGACCCCGATCACGCCGTTCATCGGGGTCCTTATCTCGTGGCTCATATTCGCCAGGAACTGTGTCTTCGCTAAACTCGCCTTCTCCGCCTCGAGCTTCGCTCGCTGCAAATCCGCCTCCTTCCGTTTCAGCTCGGCTATGTCGTGCCACACCATTAAGTACACGTTTTCCCCGAAGAATTCAACCATGCGGCAGAGGACTTGTACTAGTACTGCTCCGCCCTCTTCGTCCCGGAAGACCCATTCGAACCGCCGCCACCGGTTCCCCGTGCCTCCCACCGAGTCTCCCGCCAGGCCTGGCACGGAGGAGTCCGCTGCTGCCGAGCCTCCTGCCGGGCCTCCTGCCGAGCCTCCCGCCGAGCCTCCTGCCGGGCCTCCCACCGGGCCGGAGGCGGCAGCAGCGGTGGCGGCAGCGGTGGCAGGAAACGGCGACGACGAGCCTGGGTGCTGATTTACCGAGCCTGAGGTTCGGTTGGACGGCTGGTTGGAGGCAGCGAGGTGGGCGAGAATGGCTTTAAGTGCCGAGGCGGGTTGCTTGGTGGTGGGCTGCTGGAGGGGTGAGAGGCGCCAGGGCGTGCGACCGAGCAGAGACTCCTTGGTGGGGCACTTGAGGATGCGCACTGCCGCCTGGTTGCAATCAAACACCCGGCCATCCTTTGTTAGGAGTAGCTTCGGGTCCTGGGGGGAGAAGGGGATAGGGTTTAGGGATAAGGGAGGGGCAAGGGATAAGGGAAGGGGAAGGGGAACGGGGAGGTGAGAAGCCTAGGTGGGGGTTTTCCAGGGTGAAGGGGCACTCAGAAGGCTGGTTGCTGGAGGGGTGAGAGACGCCAGGGCGTGCGACCGAGGAGAGACTCCTTGGTGGGGCACTTGAGGATTCGCACTGCTGCCTGGTTGCAGTCAAACACTCGGCCATCCTTTGTTAGAAGGAGCTTCGGGTCCTGCCGGGACCAGTGGATAGGGGGAAGGGAAAAGGGAAGGGAAAGGGGACGCGGAAGGTGAGAAGCCTAGGTGGGGGTTTTCCGAGGCTAAGGGGCGCGCAGAGGGCTGGTTGGATGGAGGAGGCAAGGTGAGAGGCGCCAGGGCGTGCGGCCGAGAAGAGACTCCTTGGTGGGGCACTTGAGGATTCGCACTGCTGCTTGGTTGCAGTCAAACACACGGCCATCCTTTGTCAGGAGTAGCTTGGGGTCCTGGGGGGGAGTGAGGGAGGGAAGAAAGGAAAGCGGAAGGGAAAGCGGGAGGGGAAGGTGAGAGGCCTGGGTGGGGTTTCCCTAGGCTGAGGGGCAGTTAGACGGCTGGTCGGAGGCACCAGGGCGTGCGGCCGAGCAGAGACTCCTTGGTGGGGCACTTGAGCATTCGCACTGCTGCCTGGTTGCAGTCAAACACACGACCGTCCTTGGTCAGGAGTAGCTTGGGGTCCTGGAGGGGAGTGAGGGAGCAGGATTGATTGTGACAGGGAGATGTTTTGGGTGTGTGTATACCAGCAAGCAAGGGCGCTCCTTGGTGGGGCACTTGAGGTTTGCACTGCCGCCTGGTTGCAGTCAAACAAACGGCCGTCCTTTGTCAGAAGTAGCTTGGGGTCCTGCCAGGAGGGGAAGGAGGGGATGTTTGGGTGCTGATAGTTCGCTTTTGAGTCGACTCAAAGGAAGGAGGGGATGCTTGGGTGCTGATAGTTCGCAGGCACGGGACACAGCCAAACATCGCCAATACGTTGCACGGGACACGGCCAATACGTTGCACTAAAACCCCGCCTTTAAAAACTCTCAAAAGCACCGGCTCGCAATGTCAGAGCGCCTAGCACCGTCAGAGCAGCTAGCTAGCGATACCAGAAGAATCAGCAAGAAGAGCAGAGCAAATTATTGAGTTGAAGCCACTCCCAAATGTCACCCAGATGAATCGGTACACCGTAAGGGGCGTGCATGGGTCGAGAGTGACACACATAACGAGGAGGGCTAAAAAAAATCACACAGCGACACCAGACAACTCACGGAGGAGAGCTCGAAGAGCATCTTGAACTTGAACTGGTTCTTGCGGCTCTCTGTGATGTCATTCACGAGCCACATGTCTCCAAAGCCCAGCGAGTACGACGTGGCGTCTAAGAGCAGCTTCGACCCGTCCTTGCGCTGCGAAGGGAGGGGTTGGTAAGTAGGTATGGGTATGGGGTGGGTATGCGGTTAGAGAGGGGAAAAGGCTGTTGTTGCGGCTCTCTGTGATGTTGTTTACGAGCCACATGTTTCTGAAGCCCAGCGAGTACGACATGGCATCCAGCAGCAGTTTCGACCCGTCCTTGCGCTGCAAGGGGACATGAGAGGAGAGAGGGGAGAGAGGGAGGCGAGGGAAACAATGGCCGGGTGGGAGAGAGGGGGGCAAGAGAAGGAGGCAAAAGCGCCGTTGCATTTCATGCTGTCAATGCCCCCCGTCCATCCTGCCTTGCTTTCCCCCACCCTTAACCCTGCTATGTATGCACCCATCCTCCGCCCCTCGTTCTTGCACTGCGCCTTGGCAGAATTCTCCCAGCCATACAGCGCACGGAACCACTTCTCCACACTGTCAATATCCCTCCTCCCCTTCCTTCTCTCCCATAACCCAACCTCAGTATGCTCCCCAATGGACAGAGAGAGATCAAAGACACACACACAGGGGAACGCACCCGGATAGGCAGCACGGTGTTTTTGAGGCGCCTCAAAAATCGTCACGGTGTTTTTGAGGCGCCTCAAAAATTGTCACGGTGTTTTTGAGGCGCCTCAACAATGGACAGAGAGAGATCAAAGACACACACACAGGGGAACGCACCCGGATAGGCAGCACGGTGTTTTTGAGGCGCCTCAACAATGGACAGAGAGAGATCAAAGACACACACACAGGGGAACGCACCCGGATAGGCAGCACGGTGTTGAAGACATTGTTTCGCGCAGCCCCCATCCTCCTTCCCTCGTACTTGCGCTGCGCTTTAGCCGCATTCTCCCTTCCATAGAGAGCTCTGAACCACTTCTCCACGCTGTCAATGTCGCCCCGAGCGCACCCCAGCAGGTGCGCGGCGGTGGAGTTGATGAGCACCTCCTGCCGGCCGTCCAATGCTCGGGTCATGAGCACGGCGCCGCCTGGTAGATTCTCCACCATCATCTTGTACTTCCACATGCTTTGTTCCTGTTAAAAAAGGGGAGAGAGACGGCGGGAGAAAGAGATGTAGGGAGAGAGGGGAGCGTGAGCAGGAGGGCGGCGGTGGAGTTGATGAGCTCCTCCTGCCGGCCGTCCAGCGCCCTGGTCATCAGCACGGCACCGCCCGGTAGGTTCTCCACCATCATCTTGTACTTCCACATGCTTTGCTCCTGTGAAGATGGGCGGGAGAGGGAGAAGGGAGTGCAGTACAAGGGGGTTTGAGCGCAAACATGCACATTACTTAGAGCCCGCCCAGCACAACCACGGTAGATTCTCCACCATCATCTTGCGATCCCACGCGCTTTGCACCTGCGGAGGTGAGAGGGGGGAAGGAGAGTGAGTGAGAAAGAGAGGAGATGAGAGAGAGAGAGAAAACGAACCATAATCTTCCACATGCCCTGCTCCTGCACATATGGGTGTTTGAGAGTGATAAGAAAAGAAATGAAACAACAACAAAAAAAAGGAGAAGGTGAGGTGAGGGAGACAGAAAACTGAATCTGTCGCCACATTCAGATGAACCACATAGAGTCCACTACCGTCAGATGAACCAGCCGCCACATACCAGTGCCTTCCTGTCGCTGATATCCTCCAGTAGACTACTGATACACCACATCCGTTATACGCATTCGTGTTTGCACACCCCACACACATACCAGTGCCTTTCTGTCGCTGATATCCTCCAGTAGACACAGCACCTGCACCTCCCTCGCCGTCTCCTCATTTCCCCTCTCCTCACCCTCCGCCTCTCCCTCCTCTTTCCTTTCCTCCATTCGCTCCTCCTTCCCATCCTCCTCTCGCTGCACCCCCTCCTCCTCTCGTTTCTTCTCCTCCTCGCCTGGTCTCTCAATAACCACACCCCTCCCAACATCTCTGTATCCATTCAAACCGCCATCCTCTTCCCCTTTGCTCGTTGAATCAGATGCAGCCTTCCCAGATGCAGCCTCCCCAACTCTAACGCTTTCAACTACAGTCTCCCCACCTACAGCCCCTCCTGCCACAGCCCCTCCTGGTACAGCCCCTCCCTCCACCTCACTTGCCCCTTGACCAACGGAACAGTGGGAGGGCTCGCTTTGAGAAGGAGTACCACCACCCCCCGCACTTGCACCATCCCTACTTGTGACCAGCAAGCGTGCTGCAGCGCTGCAAGTCGCATCGCCCTGCGAACTCATCGTGGCTTGTGGTGGTGAGCCTGCTGCTCTGATGCCATGTGATGAACCAGCATCTACAATTGCGGCGCTGTGAGGTGGATCACCCGCTGAACTCGTCGCGATGGGTTTTGACCTCGCTCTGATGTGGTGAGATGCACCAACGGTCTCAGCACTCGTGGTGCTGTGAGGCGGGTCACCCTCCGGACTCGTCGCGATGGCTGGTGCGCGTGCTCTGATCCGGTGAGATTCACCACTGTCCTCCGCACTCGTGGGGCTGTGAGGCAGATCACCCTCCGAATTCGGCGCGACGGCTGGCGAGCGCGATCTGATCCGGTGAGGCTCATCACCCTCTGAGCCGCTATTCGGAATCCTAGAGCTGTGGGGCATGGCACCCTCTGCACTCGTCGTGGCAGGTGGTGGTGAGCTTGCTGCTCGAATGCCTTGTGATGCTATGCTCTGATGTGTGCTATTCGCACTCGTCTTGATGCGCTGGCATGTGAGGCGCACCCATCGGATCGTCCCATCTGCGGCTCGCACCCGCACCTCCTGCTGTGCGCGCTGCGATTGGCCCCTGCACACAGCTGTGTAGTCGGACTGTGGGGGGGAGAGAAGGGACAGGGAAATGGAGGGGAAGAGAGGGGAAGGGAAAGGGGTTGGAATCGGTGGATTCAGTAATCTCACGCGCACCTCCTTCTGTGCGCGCTGCGATTGGCCCGTGCACACTGCTGTGTAGTCCGACTGCGGGGGGGAGAGAAGGGGGAGAGGGAGAGGGGGAAGCGGGAGACGGAGAGGGAGAGGGAGAAGGAGAGGGAGAGGGAGAGGGAGAAGGAGAGGGAGAGGGAGAGGGAGAGGGAGAGGGAGAGGGAGAAGGAGAGGGAGAGGGAGAGGGAGAGGGAGAGGGAGGGGAGAGGGAGAGGGAGAGGGAGAGGGAGAGGGAGAGGAGAAGAGAGGAGAGGGAGAGGGAGAGCGAGAAGGAGAGGGAGAGGGAGAGGGAGAGAGAGGCAGGGCGGGGGGACAGCGGAGGTTGGCATGTGAGTCGCACTCCCTCGCATGCATCCGATCGCCCCA